>VDFB02147018.1:39242-92404 GCA_007258455.2 Sequoia sempervirens
TGATTTTAATAACATTACTAAGGGACATAATGAGATGGCCATAGAATTCAATTCCCAATTTTAGAAGGCCATGTATAAGGTCCCTGGGTCTCTAAGACCTAATGAGAGGGCATGTCTGGTCATCTACTATAATGCTTATGATTCTAAAATGTGCTACCTGCTTATAGATAAAAATCCACAATCTCTAAGAGAAGCTTACAAAATGGTAGTAAACATTGAAAATAATAGAAAGGCATCTAGGAAGGTGGGTCGAAGAGATAACCCAAGTCCTCCAAAAATTCAAAAGTTTAGAGTGAGAAGGTTCCTAAAGTTACTACCCCATAAGAGAAATTAGACCAAGTTTTAAGCCTACTGTAGAAGCAAGCTAGAAATGATAAGCCTTAGTTTCAGAGAAATGAGAGACGACCGAGGCTACAAGACTATATGTATCACACCAGTTGGCATAATGGGAAACCTGCTCAAAATAATCAAAAGAATTTTCAAGCAACACCAAATCCTCTACATAAAAATAGTACAAATTTTGTAGATGAAATACCATGATGTGAAGTCTATGAAATTCCCCATTCCTCACATCAGTGTGTAGTTGCAATGTCCATGGAGCAAGCTCAAAATGGTCAGAAAGAGACCAGCTCTCCTCATGACCTTGATGATACTACGAATGTATTTATGACAAGATTGGATATGGGGTGTGGCGATTATTCCTCCAGTGATGATGCTGACTCAAAGGATGTGGATAAGAAAAGACAAGGGTCAGTTCTTCACCATCAACAAGTGTTCTTTGATGAAGAAAGAGAACATGAATACATAGCTTATAACCTTGAAGCGTGTAATGTTTCTTTGAGGAGACCTTCTGATGAAGAAATATAGAGGTACACAGTTGCACTGGCCGCTAGAGCTCAAGTAAGAAATGATTTGCACCTTAGGAATTGGGTGGTAACTAGTACCCCAAGTCATCAAGGAGGCATATTCATTAAAGAAAATATTGTAGACAGTAAGGTTGTGAAGACAGATAATAAGAAAGGAGAAACAAAGCCTAAGGATAATAAAGAAATTAGAATTTGGGCCAAGAAAGGAAGCAAGCCAAAGGTTGTTGTTAAAGTTATACAACTTGGATTGAAATCCAAAGAGCTAGAGCATACTTAGAAAAAGGCTAAAAAACAAGTTGATGTAACAGTCCCTCAGGAAATGGTGCTTCCAAAAGTACCAGGTTATTTTCCCATTGATATGTTCCAAGTTCTATCTCAGATCACAGTTACGGTTCCATTTCTTGAAATGATGAGGATTGATGACCACAAGCACAAAACAATAGCTGCTATTAATAGTATTCTTGGGAATACTCAACAAAAGGTCAAAGTTGATGTACCTGAAACAAGAGCCAAAAAAAAGACTCTGAAGTAGGGGCGACTGTCAATGAGAATCCTGAGATCTATTTGGGAACCACCATTACTGCAAACCCAAATTTAGTCAACCCTTTCTTTTTGAGTTTGATTATTGATGGAAAGGTTCTTAGGAATTGTATGGTAGATTCAGGAGCCTCAAATAATGTCATGTCAGTCAAGATAATGGAGGAAATGGGTTTGAAGGTTGATAGCACATATGGCAAGTGTTATGCCATGGACTCTAAAGAAGTCCTTGTTATTGGTGTGATCTATGAAGTTCCATACAGACTGGTTTCTTTCCTAGAAAAGGAGCTCGTTATGAGTGTTATAGTGGTGGATATTCCAGCAACATATGGAATGTTACTTTCTAGACAATGGTGCACCTCCATGGGAGGAAGTATGCAATGTGACTTGCCATTTGCCACATTCTCCATTGACCAAAAGGATGTAAAAATTTCCCGAGAGTCAAGATTTCGACACCTGATTGAGCATGTTAAAGAGCCAGAGGAACCCCCAATAATCAATGGTGTAGACATTGGCATGGAAACATTTTGGATAGAAGAAATGGAGCAAGAAGAAGGTGAAGTCCAGCCTTTACCAATTGTTAAGGAGGTTGCACTAACACTACCAGAGGATCCTCTATGGACTATGTACTTTGATGGGGCCTACTCAAAAGAAGGTTCAGGTGTTGGGGTCATCCTTGTATCTCCCCAAGGTAAGACCTTCAAGTATTCCTTCTTGTTACAATTTGCATGTGCCAATAATGTAGATGAGTACAAGACACTATTGGTTGGTTTAAAACTTGGTTCCAAACCTAGGATAAAATTGTTAAAAGTACTTGGGGATTCAGAATTAGTGATCTTGCAAGTCAAGTCTATGTTTGTTACTAAAGATAATAGATTTAGGCAGTATAGAAATGAAGTGTGGGATACTATCGAGGCATTTGATGCTTTTGGGATAGAATGGATAGAAAGAGGACATAATTCTAGAGAGGATTTGTTGGCTAACATTGTCATCAAGCTAGATGATGTGACTTTTGATGGTGCCTCAAGGATTGAGGTACAGACAAGACCTGCTATGCCTAGCAATATTTGCAATTGGCAAGTATTTGAGGATGCTAATGACATCCTGAAGTTTCTACATTGTGTTGAACAATATGAGCATCAAGAGATTGAATTTAGCTCTTATGTGGTAGAAGTTGATGGTAAGGAAACATTGTTTGGAAATGATGTAATTCAGCTGAAGACAAACAAAATTCCCAAGGGACTAGTTGCACTTGAAAGGGTTTTTGATGGCCCAGATAAGTCAAGTACTAAGCAAACATCTACACATAAGGAATACCTTGAAGAGATAAACTTAGGAACATATAATGCCCCTAAGAAGGTTTATATTGGCAAAATAATGAAGCCACATGTGAGAACCATGTCAATTGCTTTGTTGCAAAAGTACAAACATGTGTTCACCTGGTCTTATGATGATTTGAAAGAATATAGGGAGGACTTGTTCCAACATGAAATTCCTTTAAAACCTGATATGAAACCATTTAGGTAAAAGTAAAGACCCATCAACCCTACTTTAAGGCATAAAATGCAAGAAGAACTTGCAAATTTGAGTGATGTAGGGATCATTAAGCCTATAAGGCATTCCTCGTGGGTATCCAACTTAGTCCCTATTAGAGAAAAGAATGAAGATCTGAGAATATGTGGATTTCAGAAATTCAAATGTTGCTTCATTAAAGGACAATTATCCTTTGCCCAACATGGAAGCAATGTTGCAAAAGGTGACAGGCTATGAATTGTTGTCCATGATGGATGGATTCTCTAGATACAATCAAGTTATGGTAAGGGAATCAAAACAGTTTAAGACAACCTTTACAACACCGTGGGGAACTTATGTTTATGTTAGGATGCCTTTTGGTCTTATAAGCACTGTTGCCACTTTTCAAAGGGCCATGGATGTAGCTTTTGTTGACCTTCTTGATTTATTCCTTGCAATATATCAAGATGATTTGACTACTCACAGTAAGAAAGAAGAGGATCATTGTTGTCATCTTGAAAAGATCTTCATCAGAGCTCTAGAATATGGTATCTCCTTGAACCCAAAGAAATGTGCCTTTGAGGTTAAAGAGGGTAAATTGTTGGTACATATTATGTCTAAGGATGGCACTAGAATTGATCTTGAAAGAATAACAGCCATTGATAAAATTATCCCACCTAGAAATGTTAAAGGGATCCAATCTTTCTTTGGGAAAATAAATGTTTTGAGAAGATTTGTGACTAACTTTGCAAAGATAAGTAGACCCCTTTCAAAAATTATTAAGAAATGAGAAAAGGTGGTATGGTCAGAAGAGCCTATCAAAGCTTTTCAAGCTATAAAGGATGCCATAAAAGCTGCACTAGTACTGAAAACCCTTGATTATTTGAAACCATTACAATTGTTCACATTTTCTTCCTTTCATACTATGCAAGTGTACTGTTACAAAAAAATGATGATGGTTTTGAACAACCAATTGCATTTTTTAGCAAGTCCTTACAATTAGTTGAGCTTAAGTATGACACTACCAAGAAGTAGGCTTATCCTTTGGTAAAGGTTGTTAAGAATTTTAGAACTGATCTCACTAGTGCTATGATAGTTGCTTATGTCCCAAGTGCAGTAGTTAAGGACATCTTTACATAGCAAGAAACCACTGGCCAAAGATGTAGATGGATCAATAGAATCCAAGAATTTAACATAGATATTCAGATCACCAAATTGGTTAGGGGTCAAGGTTTGGCCAAGCTCATGGCTGAAACTAATTTAAATTCCAATCAAATCAATGAGGTGGAATAGGAAAATGTTGCTCCTATATGTGATATGCAGACATGTGGTTGGTATCATAGAATTGTAGAGTATCTGCAAACAATGAGATGCCTTGGTGGTATGCCAAGTAAGGAGAAGATAACTTTGAAGTTACAAGCGATCAGGTATGTTATTATTGATGGTGAGCTCTGGTGGAGAAGCCCAGAGGGTGTGCTCCTTAGATGTGTAGACAATGATCGAGCCAAAGACTTGTTGACTGAGACACATAAAGGAGTGTGTGGAGGCCACTATATGGCTAAGACTACAACACATAATATATTGAGGGCTGGTTTCTGGTGGCCCACAGTTTTCAAGGATGCACATAGATATGTCAAAAAATGTGATGCATATCAGAGGTTCACTAGTAAGCTTAATTTTTTAGGCAATTTACCCCTTAGACTAGTCTTAGCACCGGCCCCTTTTCAGCAATGGGGAATTGATTTCATAGGAGAAACGGTAGTGAAGTCTAGCGGTGGACATGCCTGGATTTTTGTGGCAACAAATTACTTTACAAAGTAGGTTGAGGCTATTCCTACCTGGAAAGCAACTAGAAAAGTTGTCATAGATTTTTTGATGAACAATATCTTAAGTAGATTCGGTGTACCTGAGAGGATTGTTTCTGATAATGCCATGTGCTTTCGATCTAAAGAATTCCAAGAGTTTTGTAATCAATATGGCATAAATATATCTTATTCATCCCCATATCATCCTCAGGGGAATGGACAAGCCAAGTCTAGCAACAAGAGTCTTATGAAGATCATCAAAAGAGTTCTCGAGAAGAATAAGAAAGCTTGGGACTTGAAATTGCAATTAGCTTTGTGGGAATATAGGACCACAGTCAAGAAAGCTATTGGTTCTTCTCCTTTTAACATGGTATATAGAGTGGAGGATAGGATTCCTCATAATAATCTCATGAAAATGTATAAGTTTGTATAGGAATACAATACTGACATCTGTGATGAGATGTAAAACATGATGAATGAATTGGTTGAGCTCGATGAAATAAGAAGAGAGGCACACAAAAGGAATGAGAAAATGCAGCTCCAAGTAAAATATCTACATGGCAAACAAGCTCTCCTGAGGAAATTTTAGATCAGATGTATGGTATTAATGTGGAATGCCAGACTGGAGGATAAAGGAAAACATGGGAAGTTCGATCCTCTGTGGTTGGGTCCTTACTTGATTGCAGAAATTCATGGTGAGGATTCTTACTTCTTACAGTCACTCATAGGTGAATGTCAGGAATTGCTAGTACATGGATAGTTCCTGAAATCCTATTTTTCTTGAAATAGGTTATATCCATGTACATTGTACAGTCCTATAAATTCTTTATATAGGGTTTGGAGTGTTTTCTTTATTGTCGGGTTTGTTTGCCTTGTTCAGATTGTTTCCTATCTTTTGGGTTTTCGATGTGTTTGGTCTACTCCACCATGAGATTTGTTTCTTGCCATACTCACTAGGGGTATGCATCCTCGAGCATGAGCTGCTGATAGAGCCCTCAAAATGCTTGATATTTTGAGTCATTTATGCTTGTTGTTCACATGTTAATTATACCTATCATCAGGGTTTAAGCGTTGTATTTGGTTAGTCTTATTTACAATTCCTCATCTAGAGCGTTATAATTTTGAGTTGACTAGTTTTCTCAATTCCCAGTCCCTTTACTTATCATTTAAGCCATCAACATACATACGTTACCAGCCCCAAGGGCTTAAAGTTGTCAGTCATATTATTTCATCTTCTCATCAAGCTTTAATTTTGGTTTATAAATGACTTATGTCTAAGTCATTAATTTATGAGGGTGTCTTTCCCATCCGCCTAGTCTAGGCCCCTTTTGCAACTGAATTTGTTTCATGCACAGGTCAAATGGTCACTAGATCATGGGGCTCCATCTGAGTCATTCCCTAATGGCTCGTGCACCTGAAGTGCGTGCAAGTTAAAAGCTGTGAGGTTAACAAAATGTCGCCATGTGTAAACGGGCCCACCCGTTGTGTCTCATCTCAACACAAACTACTAGAGGATCAACGACATTCATAGAGTATCAAAATGTGATCACTATCGTTCCCTGCTATCTCACTGAAATAAGATGCAAGGTCTTTAAGAATGACGACACTAGTGAGAAGATGCCACGTACACTCTGCAGCTGCAAGATAGTGGAGCCCACAAGGTACATGGAGATGTCTTGTCAACAAATTCCTATTCATGATTCATCTAAGTTGAAGCAATGTGGAAAATTCAAACAATCTTCTCTCAATTGAAGTCATTCAAGAGACCCAGCTTAGCTATAAATCCACGACTCATATTCAAAGTTGCAAAGTATGCCCATTTCAAATCTTTTGCTCCGCGCGAGTAAGCATTAATGGCGGAAGTGACCCAATAGCTTCATTTAGTCTCTATCAAAAATTTTGTGTGGATAATCTTGCTTGTTTGAAGTCTGGAGACATGTCATAGATAGTACGAGAAGCTGATAAATGAATTGCAGTGATTGTACCATCTGACATTAGGGTTTTGGCATGGTTCAAAGTAGTAAGTACCATAAATGATAATTCATGCTTTTTCTAGTTTCCTAAGCTAGGTTTTTCTTTTATTTGTTTTAAAGCACATGCATTTTTTGTTCTTCTTTCATTTCTTTTAAAAGTAGGGTTAACCTTTATCTTTGAAAAGTCATGGCCTTGTAAATTACTGGAATTAATTTTTGTCCTGAGTCAAGAATTGCAATTGGGAGTAGAATACGTGAAATTCTTCTTTTAGAATTCCTTTTGTATACACAAACCCATGGCTCCCAAAGCACCTCGTGCTTCGTCTTCTTCTTCTACCTAGCCCAAGTCCCTATCTTAGGATGTTATCAATTTGCTACCCTAATCTACTAGTAAAAAACTAGAGGGGAGGCTTTTGTTTTGTGGCACAATGGTTAAAGAGGGTTTGATAGATAAGGCATGTTTCATCAAAGATGTTGAGGTACCTTATACTAGGTGGAAGATGTCCCAACATTGGTTTGGGAACAAAAATCTTTGGTCTCCTTTTAGCAACCCATGGGAATTGAATACGGGAAGGCTGATTGTTCCCAATGTATACATGGATGCCAATCTCCTGAGAGACATTGCATCAAAGTATGATCCTATTTCTAGGGTGTTCAAATCATATGATGGGGTGGTGATGTTAAAAATAACCTATGAAGAAATTGAAAAGGTATTTGACCTACATCAAAGAAATTCAAGTATGTTTCCTTTGAATATGGATACAATCATGACATATTATAACAACACAAAGGTATTCGTTAGGTCAAGGATGTTTCCCTCACACAGTGCAATGGTTGGAACTAGTAGTCAGAGGAGGAAGGTTAAGATTGGTAGTGCAAAGCTTGAACCCTTCCCAATTAGCTACTTTGCTAGTTATTTCAGAAAGATTATATATTCTTTCTACCAAATTATAGGTGTTGACCCACCTAATACATTACAACCAGAATACTATTGCTTGGAAGCACATATACAACACCCATTAAATAGTATGGTTTATGATTATGGAACCTACTTGGCTGATCATATCCATGAGGGTTTAGTTCAACTAAAAGAAGAAAAATCGTGGGTGAAGTTATAGTAGTATTCATTGTTGATGTATATGTTTTTTTACAATGGACAGAGGGTCTTTGAGAAGGGGATTACATTAGCAAGGAAGATAATGTTGATTTTCATGTTTAGTGTTGGACCCGTATCTTGGACAGAGATGATAAGAAGTATAATTTTGTGATGTTCAGAAATGCTTTTGCTTCAAAGATAAGAAGTGCTCTAGTGTATCGACCACCTAGGATTCCCAAGGAAATCCATGAGTTCTTGAGGCCAAGGGAGTGAAGACCAGAATTGAATTTGAGTCACAACTGGGAAAATTCCATTTTATATCCTGATAAAACAATTCTCAGGGTATATGGTAGTAGACTGGGCCCACATGTTCTACCTGCAGAGGTTCCCTTGAGAATAGTTTTTCTTGAATTCATTAGGAAATTGGGATCTACATAGGAGACACATTTGCCTAAATCAACAAGAAAGGGATCTTTCCTCCCAAAATGGACTACATTTGTAGATTTTGTTGTGACTAAAAAGGGATTGAAAGGAATAGAATAATAGCTTTCTCCTTATGAACTACTGATTGTGAATTCAAGAAACTATGATCCAAAAGGTTTCATAACCAGACTCAAGAATGCAATGAAATTGGGTACTTTTGTACATAATTTTGACTTCTTGGAGGATATCATAAAAAATATTGTTGACACTAATGAACAATATGAAAGAAAGGCTAAGTATTTGGCTTACAATAAAATGGTGGAAGCCAGGAGAAAGAATAACCCTCAATATGATCCTTTTCCCAATATACAAGGTGAGTTTCATAGAGCTATGTATGTTATTGATAATTTCAAGATTATTGTTGGTGTCTTGAGAGAACAAAAGAAAATTCCTAATAAAGGAAAGGCTATGGTATTTGAGGAAAATTTTGAAGTGGCCTTAGAAGTAAGGCTTACATATCAACCAACCAAACAGTTGAGAATCTATTCTAGGAAAAAGAAAATGGCTAGTGATGAAAGGAGTCCACCAACTCCTATTGCTTCTAATAACTTGAAAGTCGACTCTCCTAAGAATACAATGCCAAATTCTCCTACATAGACCCCTTTGCTTGTAATTAATCTTGATTTACCCCCTAAAAGTTCCACTCTTCCTAAGCAACAACCTTAAGAGAAGCAAAGAATTGAAGTAGAAGGATTAGTTGATTACACTGACACAGACGAAGATGATATCCTGGTCACCCCTAAAGAAATGCATATTAGAATTCCTCCTCACGAAGGAGCAGTGGCTTCAAGTTTAGGGCAGAGCATCCTTAGATTGGGGAAGCTTGATATTTGTGGGTTAAACACTATAGATGACTCGAGGGTGGAGGCTGGTATAGAGTTTATGGAAGATAATGCTTTCATTCAAACTTTTGCATTTCAAGACTTTTGTTGGAAGTCTAAAATTATAGGTTATCCACAAAAGGGGACCATTGAGAGGATTTTACATCCTGAAGCACCTAAAAGTGTCATTGAGGTGCATGTAAGAAAGTTTATGAAGGAAGAATTTAAAAAGATTAATGCATAAGAAGGTAGAGAACTAGTGAAGAAAAGTGGTGTATTGTTGTTGCTGATTGGGAATTATTTGGTTGATGCACCTGTATTAGACGGGTATACAGGTATTAAGAGACCCTCTAGTACAAATAGAGGAAGAGCTAGAAATGTCACTAAAAGGTTTAGATTTTAGTAGATTTTGATGCATTAGTACACATGGTCACATCCCCCGCTTCTAATAAACCAATTCCTTGGTATGAGCCATCGTGAGAACGCTGGGACTGTGAAAAGGCTGCTAATACTCCAACACTAGCTAATCGGATGGTGGTAGTAAATTGCCAAGTTCACTGGTCTACTATGGAGGGTCTCACTTTGGAAAGAGATGGTCTCATAGATAAATACAATGATCTCCTGAAGGGTTATCATATGCGCCAACAAAGAGTGGATACATTGGGAACTAAATTGGAATTCTATAAGCAAAGGGTAGAAATGCAAGTAGAGGAGGATCATCCTAGCTCAGGCCACCCATTTTTAGTTTCTCCTATGAAATCTATGCAACATCGGTTGAGAGTCAACTTTAGGGAATATACCACACATCAAGAAAAATCAATTCTAGAGGAGGAAAATACTAAAATCTAGTCTATCCGATAGCAATCAATTGCCTATGCAAATTGAGGTACATAAAGGACACCATGTGAGAAAATCTCAAAGGTTGCTGGCACCACCCTAAGGCTTTTGAAGAAGAATTCAAGACGTGACTTAGGTGCATGACAACCATGCTCTCTACAAGTTACAGCAAATGAAGTTGTCCAAAAGATATCAGGTTAGCCATACCAACTCTAAATAAATGGTTTCAAGGTCCGAAAAGTTGAAGCTGATTTTAGTAGGGATTTCCAACATACAACAATTCTAAAGAAGACTATGGATGAAACCCTTAAAAGACTATGGATGAAATTATGGACTTTGAGTGGCCAACAGAGGAAGAATACCAAAAATGGGTAGGTATGTATGTTGGGAAGTTTGGTTTGGATTGAAGTGTGAAACATATACTTGGTCAAGTATTGTACAGGTTTGGCCATAGAAACTACAAAGGTATAAAATATATGTTTCACTGAGAATTTGTGAAATATGGGTGATGTGGAATGCTGACTAAAATGCTAACTCACTTTCACATCCACATCAGTTTGTCATTTTTCCCAATGATATCAAGGTTTCGCGGTGAAGATGTTTATTCTTTTTGACATGATATTTTGAAGACTAAGTTCATCTTCTCCGCATTGTAAATGAGCTTTGTCTTATTTGGTTTCCCTCCACTTTGATAACTGCAAATATAACTGAATTGGGGAATATGTCTTCTTGCTGTCCAATCCTATAATGACATGTGTACACTTGGTTAGAAGCTTGTTTTGCTCCCTTACTTCATAAAAGAGAATTCATCATCATTTGTATGGGTCTTTGGTTGAATATTGGAGTTGTATTGTGAAAATTTAGAACATAGAGATAATATGTTAGGTCTTTATAAAATGCTTTGAGTCTAGGTCGCTTATTTTGTTAAATGTATGGTTTTTGGATATATTAGAATGATAATGGAGATTTTCCAAGTCTATAGTCTCTCCATTTTGATGATATGCATATTATTAATGAAAATATTGATTAGAGATCATTTCATTAATTGTCATCATTTCAAGTTTTGATATGTGTTTTGATTTTAGGTCTTGTTCATGGAAGAAGTTAAAATGCTTGAATCAAATCATGAATTCTCATACATAATCTAGGGATACGATAAGCAGTCTTTAGAATTTGGTTACTGATACGTGAATTTCCAAGTAATGTTGAATAGATCTTGAGTATCCAGAATTAAGTAATCCCTATATTTCAATCTGCTTAGTCTCCTTGCCCTATGATAATGGCACTGATCATAAATCATTTTACTATTTTTATAATCCCAGTTATCTGACCTAAGAACAATCTTTGAAAATAATCATTGATCTATCATTAAATTGTGGTATTTGTGTTTTACTGCTATTCTTAGCTTTAGGCGTGTAATTCATTTAGGGAATTTCTAGTTCCTTGATGAATTTCAACTTGTTAGCTATTAGTAAGAATACATTTGCTTATATATACAATGTACATGTGATTTGCCTCAAATAATAGTATAATATACATTGTGGGATTACCCCTCGGGTTTTGGAAGAGGCCAAAGTGTAGGAGATAAAGCAATTGATGCCATATGTTGTTAGTTGGCCACTTGTCTAGCAAACATATGATAATTGAGCTTGGGAAGTTCATAGTTTTTGATATGACCTAATTGGTTCATTGTGAAAACAACCAACACAATCAAGTAATGTTACTATTTCTCATACATATAATACCCGAAACAATCCGCAACCGCCGCAACCAACCCCACCCTCTTTACCTTTACCCAATCCGCCTAGTGCTCCTTGCTTCATCCCGCACACAAAGGAGTATGATCTTGTTGAACAATTAAAGAATACTCCTGCAAATATTTCCCTTTGGGATTTAATTTAGAACTCACCAAATTACCACACCTATTCTTCAAACAAACTTACAAAATTGCTTGGATTCCTCTAAGTACAACTTTGAATGATGTGGCAATTTTAATCCATAGAGCAGATAGAAATTAATCTAGAAATTAATTTCCAATTAACATGACCTCTCTTCTTTAGGTTGTACAAGCGAAAGTAAACCTTTATGATAATTGCTAAATTCAATCGCATAGGTATCAAAAGAACCCTTATCAATAATGGTTCTTCCCTTAATGTGTGTAGTGTGAATCTCCTTGATAGATTGTGCATTGATAAGTCACAAATAATACATGATTCTGTATCCATTCAAGGATTTGACAACACAACAAAGCAACCGCTTGGGATAATTACTTTACCTATTATAGTTGGGGTGGCTACTTTGCAAACTCCTATCCATGTCATGCCTTATGATCTTTCATATAATCTTCTTTTAGGAAAACCATGGATTCATGAGATGAATGCAATTCCTTTGACCATTCATTGTATAATGAAATATGTCTATAACAATAACATTTATCAAGTTGAAATAGACCTCGAGCCTGGAAGTTGCTTGCACCTTGAAAAATGAGCTACAAGTCCTTTGAAAACATTAATTCCAACATCCAATATAGACCCTCTTGAAAATTAAAAAATGATAGGAATCTATATGTAAATTCTTTGGTGATGATTGGGAATGTCATATAATTCCACCTTCATTTATGGGTGAAGATACGCCAATCACACAAAGAAGATGACAAAAGAACAACCAACCATAATGCCAACTCAAAATTCCACAAATTATTCTCAAACATCTATCTCCTCTACTTTGGATGAAAATGCAACATACACAACAAATTTTGATGAGATATATTATGAATCCCCACCTAATCTAACAAAAATGGAATGAATTTCTGGAAAAGGCTATGAACTTATGAAACAACTAGGATACTGGAAAAGGGTGTGGAAAAAATGAACAAGGTATTCATGTTCCTATAGAACTGAATACGCAAGAGACAAAAGCTGGATTGGGCTATTCTTTTTCCAAGACAACAAAAGCTACTCACCAACCCTCTTTGAATTTCAACACTATTACATGTCAACCAAAATATAAAATCACCATCAAATATCCTGAATTGCTTGATATAAACTTACAACTATCATGGAGGTATGTTGATAGTGATGAAACTCTGAAACAAATGTTAAACAAATGTTAGGAGTTTATGATAACACATCCTCTCCTCCTCCCATGAAATGAATTCCTTGTTCCATGATCATTACCAAGCAATATGAAAGTGATATCATTGAATAACCCTATGAGTGTAAGAGTTCTAAAGCCTAATGCACTCCTTTAGGAGATACAATTGATGTGCCAATGCACATAGAGGATAAAGACAAAGTTATTAAAATTGGGAAGTGTTGATGTTCAAAACAGCACAACATTAAATAGAATATTACTATTCTATTTCTCTTGAAAAAGAAAGACAACATATAGTAATCTAACTCCCAAGGCCCTGGTAGTTGGTTCTCAACTGTGCTGATATGGCTCAATGGTCAATGTAACTATAATGTGCAATGGGCCTTTGCTGGTAATGAGGAGCAAAACTACATTAGATCAACTAACCTAAGTTTGGGGGGTTTAAATAAAGACAAAAAGATGGATCAGAGCTTGAAACAGAAGAGCATGGACAAAACTACTTAAAATCTGGACATGCATATCAATAATGAGTGTTTCTTCATCCAACCATAACCACATCATGATGCAATCCATAGAATAATCTATACTATTGCATACATCCATAGTGCTAATTTAATAATCACAACTATTTACTAAACCTTACTTCAGAACTTTGAGACAAACCATCCACTCATCATCAAAACACGGATCAAATAGATATAACAACAATTTCATTCACAGATAATTCAATGAGATAATATTTAAATCTGATTTTCTCTATTGATTTTTACCAAATAGAAAACATTTGGGCATAGAAAATCACTGACATACGTATTGATTATAAATCGCTAATCTTATCAAATAGGTTCAAACTTCATAACATAAAAAAAACTTGTATCTAAAATTGTAAAACTGTAACCAAGTTCAAATGAAATTTCAAAGTATCATTGCTGACATGAATGAAAACCTAAGACTAATCACTGTTTGCTATCATCAGGTGGCTAAACTTTCTTCAATCACCCAACCTTTACAAAATAGAGCTCAAAAATACATATAGACATGTCATTCCCAAGCTTCTCTTAGTCAAAACTCAAATCCACAAATCAAGGGACCAGAACTGAATGAAGAACTGGACTACTAATCTTTAGTTACAAGTCTGGATTGCTTTGTTGCAAAAAAATCTGATGCCCAAGAAAGCAGGTGAAACTAAAAGATAGAAATGGAGCCAAGTTCATGTCAAAACCTTGCAAAGAGGAGAGAAGATGTTATGTTAAATGAAGAAGTTGTTCTGCTGCCAACTTATTCCTGTGTTGTATGCTCAAGGATGCACTCATCATAACTAGAGAAAACTTGTTGAATGGTATTTGACTCAAGTCCATCCAACCAATCATCCTCAAATTTAACCCTCTTTAACTTTGCTAAAACCAATCCTTGTACCTCCTTTAATTTGATCACTTCCGTTCTAGCAGCCTTTGCTTCTTCCTTGATGTCCATAAAACTTTCCAATAACAAATCCTCTCCATCATCCCCTTTCTACATCACCTCTTCAAATCTACTAACCCACTTCTCCCTCATCTTATCCAAAGAAAGACTATCCTTAACCAAGGTATCCAGATTGGTCAATATAGCCACTATTGCCTCCAATTCATCAATTTGTTGGTTCAAGTCTTTACTCATCTCTCGAACCTCATTCTTATGCTCATGAATAGACTTGGATTTATATCCTATTATCCTCACAATATTCTCAATAAAATACACATTACCCTCTTCAAGAATTGACTACTCAAGTAGAGTTGACTTAGGCACTTTGTTAATGTCCTTAAGCTTTTCAACATATTGTTTATACTCTTCATCCTGCTTGTCTAGATCTTTAGCATGTTGGTTCAAATCTCTTGCCAACTCAAGTGTTGCTTCATGAATCTTAAAACTATCAGTTAGAACTTCATCAACCTCTTGGTTGAGCTTGTCAATCCATCTTTGCAACATCCCCACCTTACTCTTCATTTGTACCAAGTCATCGGCTTCCTTCTTTGTCAATAAGATTGGAGATTCGGGAGCAATAGCTTGAGTTTGCAAGAGATTTGAACCAGCATGTTGAAGAACTAGACAAGTAGGATGAAGAGTATAAAGAATACATGTTGAAATGCTTAAGGACATTAACAAAGTGCCTAAGTCAACTCTACTTGAGCAATCAATTCTTGAAGAGGGTAATGTGGATTTTATTGAGAAGACTATGAGGATAATAGGATATAAATCCAAGTCTATTCATGAGCATAAGAATGAGGTTCAAGAGATGAGTAAAGACTTGAACCAATAGATTGATGAATTGGAGGCAATAGTGGCTATATTGGTCAATCTGGATACCTCAGTTAAGGAGGTTCTTTCTTTGGATAAGATGAGGGAGAAGTGAGCTAGTAGATTTGAAAACGTGACACAAAAAGGGGATGATGGAGAGGATTTGTTACTGGGCAGGTTTATGGACATCAGGGAAGTGATCAAATTAAAGGAGGTACAGAGATTGCTTTTAGCAGAGTTAAAGAGGGTTAAATTTGAGGATGATTGGTTGGATGGGCCTAATTCGGATACCCTTCAACAAGTGTTCTCTAGTTATGATGAGTACATCCTTGAGCATGCAACGCAGGAATAAGTTGGCAACATAACACCTTCTTCACTTGACATAACATCTTCTTCTCTCCTCTTTGTAGGGTTTTGACATGAACTTGGCTCTAGTTCTATCTTTCAATTTCACTTTCTTTCTTGGGCATCAGAACTTTGTGCAACAAAGCAATCTAGCCTTGTAACTAAAGATTAGTAGTCTAGTTCTTCATTCAGTTTCAGTCCCTTGATTTGTGGATCTGAGTTTTGACTTAGAGAAGCTTGAGCGTGGCATGTCTATATGTATTTTTGAGCTCTTTTTTGTAAAGGTTGGGTGATTGAAGAAAGTTTAGCCACCTAATGATAGTGAATAGTGATTATTCTCAGGTTTTCATTGTTTTCAGCAATGATACTTTGAAAGTTCATTTGAACTTGGTTATAGTTTTACAGTTTTATATACAAGTTTTTTTTATGTTGTTATGAAGTTTGAACCTATCTAATAAGATTGGTGATTTATAATCAATTTGTATGCCAGTGATTTTTTGTGCCTAAATATTTTCTATTTGGTTAAAATCAATAGAGAAAATCGGATTTAAAGATTATCTCATTGAATTATCTGTGAATGAAATTGTTGTTATATCTATTTGATTTGTGTTATGATGATGAGTGGATGGTTTGTCTCAAAGTTTCTGAAGTAAGGTTTAGTAAATAGTTGTGATTTTTGAATTAGCACTATGAATGTATGCAATAGTATAGATTATTCTATGGATTGCATCATGTTGTGGTTATGGTTGGATGAAGAAACGCTCATTATTGATATGCATGTCTATATTTTAAGTAGTTTTGTCCATGCTCTTCTGTTTCAAAGCTCTGATCCATATTTTTGTCTTTATTTAAACCCCCAAAACTTAGGTTAGTTGATCTAATGCATTTTTTTTCCTCATTACCAGCAAAGGCCCCTTGCATATTATAGTTACATTGACCATTGAGCCATATCAACACAGTTGAGAACCAACTACTAGGACCTTGGGAGTTAGATTACTATATGTTGTCTTTCTTTTTAAGGACAAATAGAATAGTAATATTTTGTTTAATGTTGTTGTGTTGTTTTGAACTTCAACAGGTCTAGCACTAGAAGGAGGGCCTGAGGAACAAACGGGCTCGAATTGGGTCATTTTCACCAAATAGGTATGAAAGAGTTCTTAGATCTTCTGAGAATCCAGAACCACTAATTGAACTCCAAACTCCTGTCAGGTATAGACCCCAAGCCCATAAAGTCCTGATCCCACCATTTTCACCACCACTTACTCCACCTAGCTTTCCACCCAATCCACCTATTCTACCACTAGTCCAACTAGTCCCACCACCACAAGCTATGGCTTTCTTTGTGAATAACCCCTCTCCACTAAGGACTATCCCTGGGGGTATTCATGATTTTCCAAAGAATCCAAAGAGATTATGTTCTAAGTTCATGCATGGAGAATCAAGAAGTGTTGAAGAACACATACATACATTTAAGGATGCATGTACTCAAGCTCAGGTGGCCCATCATGACGTTGTGTGCAAGTTGTTCCCTTATTCTTTGGGCGACATGGCATACAATTGGTATCTAAACTTACCCCAAGGGTCTATTCTAAGTTGAATAGACTTGGAAAATGCCTTTATTAATCAGTTTAGGGTTTATGTAGACCCTACTATTCTATATCACCAATTTTCCACAATAAGAAAAGAGCACGACGAATCATTACCTTTATTCAACACCAGGTTTCAAAGAATGTATTAGAGATTACAAGACTGTTATTTCATTGCTGAGAATAATTCCATCATGGCATATTTGAGGGTTGTAGATCCTCTGATTGGTTTATTTTTGCAAAGGAAATATAATCCTAATAAAATTTATTCTTTGTCTAAATTTTATCATCTAGCCATCAAGTTGCAACAACAAATAAGTTTGCAATCAAGGATTCTAGGAGTTCTTCCTCCCTTAGGATATCAGATGCCTAACCCAACTTTGTTGTTCAACACGGTCCTAGGGATGTATTATCCCCAATATGGACACATGTCTGAGTTGTAGACTCAACCTCCCATATCATTTTTCACCAATGGTGCTCAAGACTCCTCCCAACAAACTCAAAATTACCAAAATCAAGCTGGAGGATTAAATCCTATTAATCAGTCATTTGTAGTAAAGACTGCAGAAAGTGAAAAGACTCTTCAACTGATTAATGAGATGGAGACTCTGGAAAAGACCCTATCTCAGATGTCTAATGATATGGATCAACTAAGTCAAAACCCTCCTCAGAACCAAAACCAAGGCTTCCAAAATCAGGGAGGATATTCAAATCAAGGTGGTTATTTTAACCAAAATTCTAATTAGAATTATAACTCCAACCAAAATAAGAGGAACTATCAGAATCAAATTCCCCTAATAAGAACTACCATAATCAAAATAGGGGATACAACCAAAGGTCTAATAACAATAGATAGTGGAACACTGGGCCAAACAATGGGGGAGTCTCCCATAAACAGGTAGTTGATGAAAAGCCACACATTGCTAATGTGACAGACCTCAACTTTATGACCAATTGGTGTAGGTTGCATGATATTGTGGCCCATTCTAAGGTGAATTTCCCAAAGATGGAGAAGATGGTTAAGATAGCCCAAGTTGATGCTCCATTATAAGGTTATCCAGCAAATTGGGTGGATCTACTAATACTGCCATGACGTACAAATTTTTTGAAGATGAGTCTTCATTTCCCAGTCAAGAAGAGAATGAACTAGTAGAAGATGTGTATGATTCCTAGGCTTTCCAAACCAAGGGATGCCATTTCCTCATGAATCAAAATAAGGGGCCATTCACCACATCTGCTCCTCCTAATAACATGGTCCCGCCAAATTAGAATGTGGATAATAACCCACCACCACCAAAGGGGCCATCGGATATTTAGAACAAAGGTATTCCACCTTTCTCTCCTAAGTATCAGGTAAAGAATGATTCAGAATTTAATTTCATTGTAGAGATGTAGAGGCAGAAAACTTCATTGTCATTCTTTGACATTATGAAGTGGTGCCCTACTTAGAAGGAAATTTTGTTGAAAGCCTTGAAGGAAGCAGATAGGTCAAAAGGGAAAGGAAAGGTGACTCCCACTAACAAGATGAATGCAACACTTTATAAAGGTAAGACTGGTACTCCACCTTTCCTTTTGAGTTTAAGAATTTTTGGAAAGAATCTACACAATTGTCTACTAGATTTTGGGGCATTGGGAAATGTCATGCCTTTTTAAATTTGTAGGAAGTTAGGTCTGATTGCACTCCAGACTAACAAAAAGGTTATTCATTTAGACAAAACAAAAGTCAATGTGGTTGGAGAACTTAAAAATATCCATGTACAGGTTGGATTTGATCCAAGGATCCAAACTTATATGGATATCCAAGTTGTCGATATCCCAGAAACCTATGGTATACTCTTAAGCAGAGACCTAATCAAAAGTATTGGGGGGTATTATTCCTTGGATTTCTCACACATGTGGCTACCCTAGAAAGGGATAGCAACCTAGATCAGAATTGAAAGTGAGCCTAGGCTCAAACACATGATCACCGAGTATGATTCCCCTAATAAGGTAGCCTATTTCAAGACTGAGATATGAGTTTACAAGCATGAGGAAATCATGAATTTCTCTATGCTTCATTTTGATGATCTATTGCCTCTAGAACAAACTGACCCGATGACTACATTTAACCAGCAAGTCTTAATCAAAAAGTTACAATAGGATAGACTGGTACTAGAAAAAGAGGATGACATGTGGAGTTTGTTGCTTCCCAATTGGTGTAGGGTCCATTACCAGAATCATTCTGAGTTAACTTGTCAACCCTGTGTAGATATCTTGAACCATGTCTGCCAAGTTGAAGAAACTTGTGAATGTCAGCCTCAAACCTCCACCAATAAATTTCCATTTCAAGCAAGAGATGCAACCATCCTTACGAGAGCCAGTCTTGCTCAAAAAAAATCATCTTCCTAACTCAAGAAGACTCGGGTTCTATGCTCTGAACTACAAAGAGAGATTGAGGAATATCAGTATTTTCATATTACACCTACCCCAGATACCCTTCCAATTCCCAAGGCATTAATGAAAAATGTACTAAATCATGATTTGACCCAAGAGGAGGTTTAGGAATCAATTTTTGAACAGATTTTGAATCCAAGAGAACCTTTTGGTGAATCGTGCCCCCAATTACCTTTAAATCTTGATTACCAGCACCAGTTTGAGCCGCCACATGATTCTAGCAAGTAGGTACCTATGGACCTAAAGAAGAAAGAGATCCTGGCTCTAGATCAATTATGGAGTCTAAAATTTGATTGCTCTAAGTCCAAGTCAGGAAGTGGAGTAGCAATTGAATTAACTAACCCAAAGGGGAAAACTTACTTTGCTTCTTATAGGTTACAGTTTGGATGCACTAATAACGTGGAAGAGTATGAAGCACTTGCTTGAGGTCTGATGTTTTCCCATCAGAAGAAAGTCACATCTCTCATGGTTATGGGAGATTCTGAAGTAATTGTCAAGCAGGTCCGCACCCAATATATTTGTCATAACAAAAGATTAGTTGCTTAGAGAAATAGAGATTGGAATCTAATTGAGGATTTTGATGCTTTTGGAATCACTTTGATTCCTAGGGAACACAATCAAATTGTAGATGCCCTTGCAGTCACTACTAGCACTCTAGAGCCTATGCAAGACTCCAAGTTGAAAAAAAAATTAGTTGAACTAGTCTCAATCCCAACAATCCCGGATAATGTCTAGAATTTTTAGGTCTTTAATGATGACCAACACATACTCACCTTCTTGGAAAGTTCTAATGTCTTTGAAGGACAAATAATAGATGATTTAGAAAGAGATCGTGGGGATTGGGACCTTGAGAGTTGTGACACTGAAGGAATAATGAACTTGAAAAGCAACAACAATCCCAAGGGGATGGTAGCTTTGGAATGAATATTTGAATCTGATCCTCAGGCTTGTGAGAGGGTGCCAACATAAAGTGATGGAGAGAAGTATGAATCTATTAATCTTGTTGATTCAGATCCTGAAAGAAATGTTTATATAGGCAAGACCTGCCCTGAGGAGATCAGAAATGAAATAATTAAGATGTTAAAAGAAGACATTGCAGAAATTGCCTAGAGTTATGAAGATTTAAAGACTTTTGACACCTCTATGATCATGCATACAATACCTCTGAAGCTAGAAGTGAATCCCTTCCATCAAAAGCAACACCTGGTGAATGCTTTGATTGAGCCATTAATTCAAAAGGAAGTGCAAAAACTTTTTTCGGCAAGAAACATCTTCCCAGTATGACACTCCAATTGGGTTGCCAATTTAGTTCTAGTACACAAGAAAAGTGGGGAGATCATACTGTGTGTTGACTTCAAGAACCTAAACAAAGCCTCAGATAAGGATAACTATCCACTACCTTCTCTTGATGAGGTATTACAAACTATCAATGAATCTCAGATGGTGTCATTCTTGGATGGCTATTTTGGGTATAACCAAGTGCTTGTCAGCCATGAGGACATAATGGAGACTGCCTTCACTACTAAGTGGGAGACATTTTCCTATCACAGAATGTCATTTGGACTTATCAATGTTGGAGCTACATTCTAGCGTACAATGGACGTAGCATTCAAGGATCTGATAGGTAAGTGTATCATTATATATGTAGATGACTTAACTATTTTCTCTAAGACTAGAAAGGACCATACTGCTAATTTAGCAAAAGTCCTTAAGAGATGCATAAGCTATGGAGTATCCCTAAATCCCAAGAAATGTGTGTTTGGAGTTTCTGAAGGGAAACTTTTAGGCCATGTGATATCAGAAAGGGGAATATCCATAGACCCTGATAGAGTTGAAGCCATCTTGAAACTGACAATGTCGGGAAGTAAAAAGGAGATGAGATCCTTCTTTGGAAGGATTAATTTGGTAAGAAAGTTTATAATAGGATTTGCTTAAATTGTGAAACCACTTAATGAGATGATGAGAAAAGATGAAGAAATAGAATGGAGCAATGAGGCTAAATTTTATTTTCTCTAAGATTAAACAATCAATATCTGAGGCACCGATCTTGACTAGTCTAGATTATTTAAATCCCTTCTATATTTATTCTTTTGCATCTGACCATTCATTTGCAGTTGTTTTAACTTAAAAAAGAGGAGAGGGAGATGAAAGGACAATTTCTTTCATGAGCTCCCCATTCAAAAATGCAGAGGTCAAGTACCTGACTCTTGAGAAGCAAGCCTTTGCATTGGTGTGAGAAATGAAAAAATTTAGGCACTACATTCTCCAGAGTTAGGTTGTTGCTATAGTTCATGATCCATTTGTGAAGTCTCTCCTTATGTAGAGTGAATTAGGGGAGAGAAGAGGAAAATGGATTGCTATTTTGCAAGAGTTTTATTTAGAGATCCATTGAATGAATCTTTTCTGATGGTAGGGCTTATCAAAGGCTATGGCAGACATGGATAGGAGTATTACTTGCTAGCAGTACACAGTGCACTCTTTCACAAAGGATCCTTGGTATTCTAATCTGATCTTCTTCCTTCTCAATAACAAATGCCCAGAGGGGATGAGCGCTACTCAAAGGAGAGAATTGAGGATGAAGAGTTCCCATTACATTCTCAAAGGAGGTGCCTTATACCAAAGAAATTATGATGGACTTTACTTGTATTTTTTGGATCAGTAAGAAGCCAAACATGTTATTGTTGAATTCCATGGTAGACATGGCACAGGGCACGGATCTGCAGATTCATTGGCTCATCAAATTCTTAGGTCAGGATATTATTGGCCCCACATGTTCAAGGATGCACATGTCATAGCTACTAGATCTCTGCATCAAAAGAACATAATCCAGCAATGTTGTTACAACAAGTTTATGAGGTAAGACCATTTGCCCAATGGGCACTGGATTTTGTAGGGGTAATTAATCCAAACTCTTATGTAGGGCATAAGTTCATCTTAACAGCTACGGACTACTGCACACACTGGACTAAGGCTTAGCCATGCAAAAATAGCACCACCGAGGTGGTTATCAGATTTCTTAATGACAACTTTATTACCAGGTTTGGAGTACCCTTTGCCCTGGTATGTGATAATGGCTCCACTTTTTCATTTGTTGAATTCATACAATGGGCCTATGAACATAAAATCATTTTGAAGTATTCATCCAATTACTACCTACAAGGAAATGGTGTAGCAGAGTCTACCAATAAGAACCTGTTGAAAGTAATAAAGAAATTTATAGTGAACAATCCTAGAGACTGGCATACCCAGTTGAGATTTTCTTTATGGGAAGATTGAACCCGTATTAAAGTTGCTCTAGGAAATTCCCCATTTACATTATTCTATGGCCAAGAGTCAATTTTCCCCATACATTTGTAGATACCTGTTCTCAAGTTTATGCAAGATTTTTATTCAAAGGATGATCGGATTGAGGTAAGGCTAAATAATCTTTTAAACATGGAAGAACAAAGAGATGTTGCTTTACAACAGTTCTTCAAACATCAGGCTATTGTCAAACGTTGGTTTGAAAAAGTGCTAAGATCACAGTATCTCAGATATCGACCTTGTGTTGTTGTGGATAAGGCTAAAGAGAAAAAGGGTGACCACTAGAAGCTCTGATAGGACTCCTTTGGTTGGGTCCTCGTGATCAAATTAGGCTGAGATCTTGGGTGAGAATTCTTTGGACTATCATCTTAATGGAGAACCTATTCCATTGCCCCACACGGATATTTCAAACATTACTTTGGTCTCGTAAGGGTCTGATTTCTATATCAAATTGTATATATGCATCATGTAATTATCCTGTTCTTTGTTTCTGTTGGTTGTTTGCTTTTTTTTTTCTCTTTGTTCCTTTTTTGTTGTCTTGTTTTTGTTTTTGTCTTCTTCTTTTAGGACCCTCTTTTCTTCCCATTTGTAAATATAGGGGTTGTTATTCAGAGTATGTTGCGGGCACTAGGAGGGAAATTGATTTGGGAATTTTTAGGCATATTTGTCGAGGGATTTTATTCTAAACTTATGTCTTATGGTAATTTTAGCATGGGTTTTAAAGCTATTAAGAGTAAGGCATACTATAGATAACCCTCATAAACTATGGTTGGAAATCTATTGCAAAATAGATGTAAAAACATCCTCACTATATAAAGTGCCTATTCATCTCAGGGTAATTATATCTTTGATTCAAGTGAAAAATATGATTCCCAAGACTGTCAAAGGGTCCACTGTAGTTCTCAACCCATATTTCAGACTAAGTAATGTCTGAGTATTGAGAAAGTTATTAAAATATTTTCCACAAGTGAAACTTGTAAAAGAGAGAAAAGAAAGCTACTGAAATAAAGGAAAACTCAATACCAAATGGGCAATTCAAGTATCTCTATCGGGGCTATGGATGCCTGATTGGTAGTAGAGAAATGCTTTGGGAGAACTAGAGGTATCTCCATCGGGGCTATGGATGCCTGACTGGTAGCAAATCAATGCCCAGGATTTCATTGCACGACAGTTGAAGGACTCAACCTATGTAGCTTGGATCTTAGATATAGTTGTTCAGGGGTGGAGAAAGTTCTTATGAAGAAAGATGCACCATATATGCACACACTCATATTCAAAAGTAGTTTATGTTGATTTACATTTGAGATTCCAGCTCAACTTTACTTAAATATTCTAATCATACTTAAATTAACATGTTTCATAAATCAAAGGATTTTGGGTGACTAAATTCTTCAGTATCTTAAAAATGGGCAAACCATTTTCCCAGCTGAGTCGCCATTTGTTATGCTTTGCATAACCACCCCATTTTATTTTGGAATAAAATGGGTCCCCATTTGTTTTTCGTTTTTGTCCTTGCTTTTTGTTTGGGTCTTAGGAGTTGTTTTGTTTTGCTCCTAAGTCTTTCTTTCTTTTTCTCTAGCGGAAGCGGATCCAGAACCGAAACATGACTCTAAACTTTTACATTAGTTTTTGGTTCGGGTTCTGTTCCGACCCTGGGTCCGCTTTTCCTTCCTTGTTCCTTTCGTTGTTGGTCGGTGTGTTTTGTGCTCTTGGGTTTGTTCCTCCCTTGAGTCGTTTGTCATTTTCCTCATGTTTTGTTTAAGCCCGAGTGGAAGTAGAACTGTAGTTGGAACTGAATTTGAAACTTTTTCAAAGTTTTAGTTCCTGTTTCCATCCTGATTCTAACTTCGCTCATTTTCTTTGTTTCGTTCATGTTTGGGTTGGGTCTGGTTTTTGTTTTGGCCCCACTTCCTATCATTTGTTGCTTTTTTCTTGGTTTTTCTTCCTTTTTTCAGGATTGAAATCAAAGTTGGAACTAAACTTGGAACTTTGTAAAAGTTCTAGTTTCTATTTTGGATTTGCATTGCCCCTGTTTCTTTCTGTTGTTAGTTCTTTATCGCGAGACTGAGACCGAGTTTGAAGTTTGATGATGAACTTGTCAAAACTTTCTTGTTTGGTTTCGGATCCAGGTTCACGTCCACTCTACCTTTGGCGTCCACGAGAGTTAACTATCTATTTGTGTTATTCATCACTTAACCTACCTTTATTGCATTAATGACAGGTTCTTCACACGCACGAAATCATTTTTAAAACCATAATTAAGGTTAACTGGCTCATTATCCTTGTTATCTAAACTATTTTAGCAAACCAGAGCTAGGAGAACTTCGAGAAGAGCAAATTGATTGCAAAGGCATGGTAATTAGTGGATTTTTGTCAAGTTTCGATCTTTCCTTATGGGCGTTTTGAGGTAGGGTCTCTTTTCTTTTCTTTTCCCATTTCTATTTTGTTGTTTTTTCTTCGTGCTTTGCATGTTGTTTTCTTGCGCGTTCATAGAATTGTTTTCTATGAATCTTCGATTTCCTGTTTTCTTTTGGTTTTGTTTCTATCCTTCTTTGTTTTTTCGTTCTGTTTTCTTTCTTTTTTCATTTGTTGCTTTCATGGTAGGTGCGCTTTGTCGTGCCCTAGTTTCTAATTAGGGCTTCCATTTATCAGGGTTTTTCGTACTTTAAATGTTTTAAAATATGTTTGGAAACCCTTCTGATCTTGATTTCGTGTCGATTCTATGATTTCTGAGATGGGTTTGTGATGCCCTAATTTTTTGAGTCGACGTATCGCGCAAACTAGGGCTTGCTCGGTAACCTTTACAAAATATTGTTCCTTTAAGGTTAAATCTGGTTTCTATACTGTTAAGGTGTGGGGTGAAGCCCCTCTATTTTGGATTTCCTTGTAAACCATGTGACCTAGATACTTAGATTCATGTGACCATGTCTTCAAGAAAAGTGCTCTTTTTTATGTTAAAACTGGCGGAAGCGGACTCGGGACCGAACTTGTCCCAAGGATGTTTAGTATTGGAATTCATTCCTAAAATAATCTTGCTTCTGGTCATTGATGATTTTGGTTTTCACGCTTGTCCTTAAGTGGAAGTGGAACTAAAGTGGAGGTCGAACTTGGAACTAGCGATTAGTTTTTGGTTCGGTTTTCATTCCGGTCCCGGTTTCGGTCTTGTCCTGGTTCCGGTTTCGATCCCGCTATGTGTTAAAACTGTATCATATTCCCAATTCTTCTGTGACTCTGCTTTCGATGAAAGTGAAATTTGGCTTAGTATGAAGTTGTCCTAAGGAAGTAGAGGATGTATTACATGATAAATTGATTTTATGATTTTGTTCATCTAATACAAGATTTTATTGCAGAGATTAGAGGATGTCGGGGGCATCAGAAGAAGCTTCTCAAAGGAGCCAACCAGCAAAAACTTCAAGACAGGGAGTTAGGCCAAAGAAGGTTAAAGTGGACCAGCTCCCCTACACTCTGAGGTATAAACATAGAGAAGCTACTCTCACTGCTAGCAAGGTTGATTTTGAGTGGGAAGATATTACAAATACCAACTTAGGCCCTTTCAACTATGAAGAATTGGTGGATGAAACTTTTAATGAAGATGTTACACCAAGGGCAGAAAGGATTGTCTAATCTGGACTAGCACATGTTGCTATCTTCCCACTGTTTGTTCAATGTCCGAAATTGATATTAGTAGCAACTGGGGCCTACAATCCTACTACTAGGCAGTGTGTGTATTCATAGGGGAATGTTATCATTGATTTAACAGCCCAAATGATCAGGTTTATGTTTGATGCACCCGTTCCACAAAATCCTAGGCAACTAAATGAAGCATAAGCATTGAAACTATATAGTGACAAGAAGGAAGCTAATGGAACTCACATGAATAAGCACTGGATGAGGGTAGAGAAAAAGTCTCTGACTAAGCTTCCTGACCAACCTAAAAGGGCAGACTTTGGCAAGGAGATTGGGGATATAATCATGCTGCTCTCTAGAGTATTTGGAAAAAGAGATGCTTCACAATTTAAAGAATGGATGTTCCCATTTATCCAAACCATCTTGGATGGAAGGCAACAGTTTGAATAGCCTATGGTGGTGTCAGAGAGCATAAATAATCAAATGCTCAGAGTGAGAGAAACCAAGAGTTTCTTCATGACCTCTTATGTGATCTATGCAACTGTTAGAATGGGGATCTTTCCTAGACTAAATACAATGGGTATATTGGGAGAATCCCAAGGACAAAAGAAGGTGTGGGAGCACTATAATAAGCTTACCTTGCAAGCATCAGAGTCACATTTCAAGAGGGTTAATGATGCATTTCTTTATGTTATCATTAACAGGCTCACTGGAGATGCTGGGTACAGATTGAGTAGGGAGGCAATGGCCTTCATCAATGAATGGGGACACTGGTTTATTCAATACCCCACTTTTACTTACTTCAGATTGGGAGGTTTTGATGGTCATCCCCACTTGCTCCCTAGGTTTTGTAACAATAGAATTGTGTTAACGGAAATCATTTATCAAGATTTGGCTATTAACTTCAAATTTGGCACCAAACATAAGACTGGTTGTCACAAGTTCCCCATGAAGTTGGGTGAGTTTAGCTGTCCACACATTGTGGAAGCTAAGGTTGTTTATGATGAATTAATTTATTTGAAGTTGGGTTTGTACACTTCTAGGAAGCATTATGATCCTGGACACAAGATGCAGGCTTTGCTTCCTAGTCTTTTTGATAAGCATTTTAATTTACTGGAGGATTTTTGGATAGATCTGCAAGATGAATGTGATCTCAGGAGGAGAAATTATGAGGGATTACCTATCCCACTCATGGTTGAGTATGGGATAAAGAAGGACATTCCAGAGACATTTTCTGATGATGGGGTAACTTTGGATCCCCAATATGATACAAATAAGATAGGCACCAAGGATCTTGATCCAGTAGATTGGAATGTGAAAGAGTCTATTGATATAAAGCAAATTGCAAGACCAGTTTTGGATAGAAGCATACAATGGGTTATCTTGAGGGTTAACCAATCAGAGGCTCAACCATCCAAGAAGAGGAAGGCTACAGATACCACTCAAGGGTACAAGAGGACAAAGAGAAGAATGGCTCCTAAGGAGCCCCTAGAGTTCTTCCCTCCTAATGTTGGAGAGGAAATTGCTATTCTTGCTCAAGATCCTTTAGAGACACATGAAGGAGAAGTGGCAATAGAAGCATCCACTCAGCCCCTTATCACAAAGCAACCAAGTGAGGGAATTCCCATGGGAACCCTCCATAAAGAAGCTGAGTTGTTAAAGGAAAAGGAGCCTGAGATAGAAATTCATGATATTGCAACAGATTTTGAGGCTACTCCATCCGACAAAGAGACTCATGTGGTGGCTTCCCTTAATGTAACAGACGATGCAGGGACTGAGCATGCGCTAACATAAGAGGATCAATGGAAAATGTTTGAAGATGCTAAGAGGGAAGCAGATGCCAAGGCACAATCTGAGGCATTGGCTAAACAACAAGAAGAGGCTGTTAAGGCACAATCTAATGTATCAGCCAAGCAACAAGAATTGGAAGCTCGAGCTACTGTTGATGAATTGGCTCAGCAACAACAAAAAAAGGAGCAAGAGCTCATAATGAAAGAGGAAAGAGATAAATTGGCTTTGCAACAAAGGATCCATGATCTTGAGGAGGAAAAGGCCAAGCATAGAAGAGAGAAAGAAGCCCTTGAAGCCAATTTAAGGCTATGGAGGAGGCCCATAGGAAGAAGGAAGAACAAGAATGCTTAGAGAGAGAAAAGGAGGCTATAGAGTTTCCACTACATGAGAAGAAGTCCAAAGAAGCTTGGGACTATATTAAGGAATTGAAGAGACAAAGGGACTAGATGTTAGAGGAAAAGAAGTTGGAAGAGGAACGTCTGAAGCAAGAGTTGGAAGCTAGAAGGTTGCAAGAACAAAAGGACAAGGAAGAGGTTGAGAAACTTGCACAAGAAAAAGCACAAGGAGAGCAGCAAAATGTGCAAGAGGTTGACTCTCAGCTTGAGAACACAATATTGCAACCTCTATCTTCTACCACTGTGGCTTCTTCTTTAGCACAAATAGATACTACTCCTACAACTCCTACATGGTTAAATCTTGACTTGGAGAAGAAACAAATATTTCAACCTCAGCCTCTCAATTGGGATGAGATGATGAAGGAAATTGAGAAGGAGAGACCCAAAAAGAAGGCCAGGGTTCTTCACTCCACCAAACTTATAGACACAGGAGAAATCATTGTTGAATGTGCAATACCAATGGTGGATAAGAACCGGGAGGATATGCAAATGACTGATTATCAATTGGGTACGGTGAATTTGGGAAGACCTACAAGAAATCAGCAAATGAACTTAATTGATATTGTAGCTTCCTCTACCAAGTCTAGGATGATCAAAGACAAATAAAAGAAAGATGAGCTTAAGGCTCAATTGAATCAGTTACATAAGTTTTTAAAAGATGTCTCAACTCCAATTTCTCAACAAGTTGCTGCTCCCGAATCCCCAATCTTATTGACAAAGAAGGAAGTTGATGACTTGGTGCAAATGAAGAGTAAGGTGGGGATGTTGGAAAGATGGATTGATAAGCTCAATCAGGAGGTTGATGAAGTGCTAACTGATATTTTTAAGGTTCATGAAGCGGCACTTGATTTGGCAGGAGATTTGAACCAACATGTTGAAGATCTTGACAAGAAAGATGAAGAGTATAAATAATATGTTAAAAAGCTTAAGGACATTAACAAAGTGCCTAAGTCAACTCTACTTGAGCAATCAATCCTTGAAGAGGGTAATGTGGATTTTATTGAGAAGACTATGAGGATAATAGGATATAAATCCAAGTCTATTCATGAACATAAGAATGAGGTTCAAGAGATGAGTAATGACTTGAACCAACAGATTGATGAATTGGAGGCAATAGTGGCTATATTGGTCAATCTAGATACGTCGGTCAAGGAGGGTCTTTCTTTGGATAAGATGAGGGAGAAGTGGATGGGTAGATTTGTAGAGGTGATGCAAAAAGGAGATGATGGAGAGGAATTTTTATTGGATAGGTTTATGGACATCAGGGAAGAAGCAAAGGCTGCTAGAAGGGAAGTGATCAAATTAAAGGAGGTACATGGATTAGTTTTAGTAGAGTTAAAGAGGGTTAAATTTGAGGATGATTGGTTGGATGGGCCTGATTTGGATACCATTCAACAAGTATTCTCTAGTTACGATGAGTACATCCTTGAGCATGCAACACAGGAATAAGTTGGCAATAGAACACCTTCTTCACTTGACACAACATCTTCTTCTCTCCTCTTTATAGGATTTTGACATGAACTTGAATCCAATTCTATCTTTCAGTTTCACCTGCTTTCTTGGGCGCCATAATTTTGTGCAACGAAGCAATCTAGCCTTGTAACTAAAGATCAGCAGTCCAGTTCTTCATTTAGTTCCGGTCCCTTGATTTGTGGATCTAAGTTTTGATTGAGAGAAGCTTGCGCATGGCATGTCTATATGTATTTTTGAGCTCTATTTTGTAAAGGTCGGCTGATTAAAGAAATTTTAGCCACTTGATGATAGAAAATATTGATTAGTCTTAGGTTTTCATTGTTGTCAACAAGGGTACTTTTAAAGTTCATTTGAACTTGGTTACAGTTTTACAGTTTTATATACAATTTTTTATGTTATTAAGTTTGAACCTATATGATAAGATTAATGATTCATAATCAATCCGTATGCCAATGATTTTGATGTGCCTAAATGTTTTCTATTTGGTGAAAATCAATATAGAAAACCGGATTTAAAGATTATCTCATTGAATTATCTGTGAATGAAATTGTTGTTATATCTATTTGATCTATGTTTTGATGAGTGGATGGTTTGTCTCAAAGTTTCTGAAATAAAGTTTAGTGAATAGTTGTGATTGTTGAATTAGCACTATGGATGTATGCAATAGTATAGATTATTCTATGGATTGCATCATGCTAGGGTTATGGTTGGATGAATAAACGCTCGTTATTGATATGCATGTCTATATTTTAAGTAGTTTTGTCCATGCTCTTTTGTTTCAAAGCTCTGATCTATCTTTTTATCTTTATTTTAACCCCCCAAACCTAAGTTAGTTGATTTCATGCAATTTTGTTCCTTTTTACCAACAAAAGGCCCCTTGCACATTATAGTTACATTGACCATTGAGCCATATCAGCATGGTTGAGAACTAGCTACCAGGACCTTGGGAGTTAGATTACTATATGTTATCTTTCTTTTTCAGGAGAAATAGAATAGTGATATTCTGTTTAATGTTGTGTTGTTTTGAACATCAATAGGTTTGGTGCTAGAAGGAGCACCTGCTTGATTATGGGGGACTCCCCTATTGTTTTTCCTGGTGTTCCACTGTCTATTGTTATTAGACCTTTGGTTGTATCCCCTATTCTGATTTTGGTAGTTTTGATTAGGGGAATTTTGATTCTGATAGTTTCTCTAATTTTGGTTGGAGTTATAATTTTGATTAGAATTTTGGTTAAAATAACCACCTTGATTTGAATACCCTCCCTGATTCTGAAAGCCTTGGTTTTGGTTCTGAAGAGGGTTCTATCTCAATTGAGCCATATCGTTAGACATTTGAGATAGGGTCTTTTTGAGAGTCTCCATCTCATTAGTTAGTTGAAGAGTCTTTTCACTTTCTGCAGTCTTTACTACAAAGGACTGATTAACAGGATTTGATCCTCCAGCTTGATTTTGGTAATTTTGAGTTTGTTGGGAGGAGTCCTGAGCACCATTGGTGAAAAATGGTAGGGGAGGTTGAGTCTACAACTCAGACATGGGTCCATATTGGGGATAAGACATCCCTAGGACCGTGTTGAATAGTGGAGTTGGGTTAGGCATCTGATATCCTAAGGGAGGAAGAACTCCTCCTAGACTCCCTTATTGCAAACTTATTTGTTGTTGCAACTTGATGGCTAGATGATAAACTTTAGACAAAGAATCAATTTCATTAGGATTATATGTCCTTTGCAAAAATAAACCAATCAGAGGATCTACAGGGCTATTGAGAAGTCCTCTGAGGTAGGGAGAAAGAAGGACTTAGAGAAAATCAAGATGATGGGGGAGACTTAGGTGGAGTCAGGGTCTGTTAAGACTTTGAAATCATATTTTTCTAACCCTCTGAAATGATCATCCTCTCATGGAATGTAAGGGGTTTGAATAGTGGCCCTCGACAAAAGGTTGTTCGTGATTTGGTGAGAATTCACTCTCCTGATGCTCTTTTTATTTAGGAGACTAAGTTGTCTATTGAGAGTATGGTTGGTTTGGTGCCGAAGCTGTGGAGTCGAGGTGAATGTCAGTGTATTGGGGACATGGTAATGCTGGGGGAGTGTCCTATCTCTGGAACCCTCTAAAGATTCGTCCTCTTTGGTGGATGTCCTCGAAGTCCTCTATCTCTATAGTCACTAAAAATTTGGAGACGTGGGAAACTATTCTTCTGTCAAACATCTATGCACCTATTGATTTTCCTGGTAAGCAGTATTTGTGGTCTCATATCAATTTTATTCGAAGCCTTCCTCCTCTTTTTCATTGGATTATTGTTGGTGATTTCAATGCCATTACTGAGCTAAATGAGAAGGGTGGTATTGCGAGGTTGGAAACCTTGGCTTGCCTTCTTCATGATAATATTTCTACCTTGAATCTTGTTGACATCAAGCCTCAAAATGGTTAGTTTACTTGGAATAATAGGAGGGTGGGGGAGGATTGTATTGCTGAGAGACTTGATCATTTCTTGGTTTCTTGTTTCTGGATTGGAGGATCGTGGTCTACTAGTTCTGAGATTCTGGACTAGAGGGGCTCAGATCACTGGCCTATTAAATTGTCTATTGATTTGGCTCGTGCTCCTCATTCCACCTCTTTTAAGTTCCATCTTATGTGGTTAAGGGATATTTCTTTGTAGGAATATGTGGTTGATTGGTGGTGGATGGGGAGACCTTCCTATGGAACTGCGATGCATTCTTTTTCTAAAATGCTAAATATGTGAAGTATCAGCTCAAACGGTGGAACATGCAATGTTTTGGAAATATTTTTTAGGCTAAGTCTGTTGCTCAAGTTGACTTGGATGTTATTACTCGGGCGATAAGGGAGTTGGGTCTTTCAGAAAATATACTCAGGGATGAGGCGAAGGCCTTGAAAGCTTTGGAAGAGTGTGAGTTGTGTGAAGAAATATATTGGAAACAAAAAGCTCATATTGAGTGGTTATAGGAGGGGGACAAAAACACTGCCTTCTTCTTCAATTCGGTCAAAGCTCAGAGGCATGGTAATTCTATTTCAAGTTTGGTGAATGATAGGGGTGAACATTTTTCTTCTTGGCCTGATATGTCCAAAGAAGCTACGCAATTTTTTGCATCCTTATTTGGTGAGGATTCACAAGATGTTTTGGCTGAGGAAACCTATGTGTTGTCTTGTATTCCTTCCTTGGTTACTAGGGAGATGAATGAGCACCTATTGGGTTGCATTTCGCTGGATGAATTGGAGACTATTGTTTTTTAGATGAAGAAATGGAAAGCCTCGAGCCCAGATGGTTTTCCAATTGATTTTTTTCAGGAATTTTGGGATATCATCAAGATGGACTTATTGGAGGTGGTTTGTGAGTCTCATAGGAATAAGTAGATGTTGAGGGCTTTGAAATCTACCTTACTTGCACTCATTACCAAATGTGAGGGGGCGGATCGGTTGAGTCAATTTAGGCCTATCTCCCTTTGCAATGTGGTTTATAAAATCATTTCCAAGTTGATAGCCGAAATGTTGAAACAATGGCTTAGATGGATTATCTCTAAGGAAAAAATTGGATTCATGGAGGATCGACAGATTTTGGATGGAGTGGTCATTGCTACTAAAACCATTCATTTCATGGCTTTCTCCAAAGAGAAGGCTATGTTCATCAAGCTGGATATGGCAAAGGCTTATGATAGAGTTAAATGGTCCTTCTTGCGTAAAGTTCTTATTGCCTTTGGTTTTGTTGAGGAATGGGTCCAGTGGGTTATGAATTGTGTCACATCCACCTCATTTTCAATGTTGATAAATGGTGAGCCTTCTTCTCTTTTTGATGCTTCTAGGGGCCTTTGTCAAGGGGATCCTCTTTCTCCTTATATATTTATTATCCTTGTTGAAGGATTGGGAAGATTGTTGAAGTGTAATGTGGGGTTGGGTCTTCTTCAGGGTTGGGGGTGTGGGAATGGTTTTCCTCCTCAATCTCATTTGCAATTTGATGGGTGTGGCTAAGGTTAGAGAAGCCACTAATTTGTGCAAGGCCTTTTATACTTATCTTGCCACTTTTGGTCAAAGGATTAATGAAGAAAAATCTTCCATTTTCTTCTTCAATACTCTGCAACCTATTCAGCAGAGGATTGCTCGTATTTTGAGGTTTCAGATTGGATCTCTCCCTTTAACCTATCTTGGTATTCCTATTTCTTCTGGTATTCTTTCTAGGGGTTATTGACAAAATATTTTGGATAAGTTTCGTGCTAAGGTTAATCATTGGACTCACAGATGGTTGTCCTTTTCCAGGCGTGTTTAGCTACTTAAATATGTGGTGCAGGATCTTCCCATTTATAGGTGTATGCTCCATGTGGCTCCAGTTGGGTTTGTTAAGGATTTGAATTCTTTGGCTAGACAATTCTTATGGGCTGGCAGTTTGTCTTCTTCTAAGTGGAGCCTTGTGAAGTGGTATATTGTGTGTAGTCCAAAGCAGTTTGGGAGTCTGGGTCTACGGCAGTCATCTTTGTCCGAGTTGGTGTTGGCTGCAAAGATTTATTGGAGGTGGTGTTTAGAACATGATCATATCTAGGCTCTAATTTTATTTCACAAGTACCTTCGGGGGGTTTTGAAGGAGGAGGTTCACTGCTACCCTTTGGTGGGGAAAGGTTTTGTGATTTTGGACACTCTCAAGAAATGGGTTGCGTTGATCAAGGAGGGATTGTTATGGATTTGTAATAAGGGGTTTGAGGCTCTCTTTTGGTCTGATTCTTGGGATGGTTTACCCTTCATTTTGATTTAGTATCTTAATTTGTTGAATCTCTGCCAGAGCTTCTTGGAGGCTGGTTGGTCAAGGGTGATTGATTTTAAGTATTCTTATCCCTATGGGCAGACAATGGTGGCTAGGTGGAAGGATCCTTGTGACTGGCCAGTTGTTGGCTCAGAGGAGGACCGTGCTGAATTTCATAATATTTTGGTTAGTAGACAATGCAACTCTCTTTGGGATAAGGATATTCTTGCTTGGAGTCTGGATCCTAAGGGTGCTTTCATTGTGGCTAGTGGGTATCAGGTGTTGATGGCTCATAACTTTGGTGGAGTGGAGATTCCTTGGTAGAAAAATGTGTGGAATAAGTTCTCTTGGACAAAGTGTAATTGTTTTGTTTGGACTCTGACTTGGAATAGATGTTTGACTTGGGACAATCTTCAGAAGTGGGATTCTAGGTCCCTTCTGTTTGCATTCTATGTGGTCGCAATGAGGAGGACTTTTCCCACTTGTTTTTCTGTTGTTCTTTCTCTATGGTTCTTTGGCATTTTTGGTGGGATGTTTGGAAACATCCTTGTGTTCATGCTTCTTCCCTTGTTGAGTTCTGGAATAGTATGGGTAGACCTCCTTCTTAGGCTTCTTTCCTCCAGATTGTGTGGTACATTGGGCCTACCTTCATTCTCTGGAAAATTTGGCTAGAAAGGAATCATAGGATTTTTCATGGGGACAGACTGTTGGTTCAATAGGTTTGGCACAAAATTGTTGGGATGATCCAGGAGATGGTGGAAGCTAAATGTGAAGTGGTGTAGCCTTTGGAAAGGAATGATGATGACATTGTGAATAGAATGGGCTTACAGGTTTGACTCTAGGCTCTGCTTGTGTTAGAAGAGGTAGGCAGGCTAAAAATAAGGTTTAGAGGGTTGGTAGATGGTTGTCTCCTCTGGTGGATACTTTGAAGATCAATACTGATGGTTCCTCCAGGGGTAATCCTGGGCCTGCTGGAATTGGTGGAATTGGACGAGACTACTCTGGCTCGGTTGTTTTCTTCTTCTCCTTTCATAAAGGGAAGCATTCTAACAATTTTATGGAGGGGTTGGTGATTCTCGGAGCTATTGAGCATTCTTGTGCTTTGGGTTGGCGTAGGATTAGCTGTGAGTCTAACTCACATATTATTGTTAATTTTTTGAATGAGACAAAGTGGACTGATGTTAATTGGTAGCTTTCTCTAGTTGTTCATTAGATTCTGCATATGTGCTCTATGTTGGATGTGGTGTCTTCTTCCACATCCCGCACAAATGGAATAGGGTTGCGAATTGTTTGGCCAATTGGGATTTAGAGAAGGATGAGAATTGGAAGATTGAGGGCTAGGGGAAGTTGTCCCCTGATTATCATAATGAATTAGAGAGGGTAATTTATGATGATTTGGTTGATTGAGGTGGTTGTGGATGTGAGGTTGGTATTTTTGTTTGGGTTGAGTGTTCATGAGATTTATTTTCTTAGGTTCCTTCTGGATCCCCGATCTCTTTGTACTATTCACTTCTTGATTTCAATAAAGTTTTTACCCCCTTTTTTTTAAAAAAAAGATGAATTAACAAAATGAACTCCTAGGTAGAAAATAGATTAAGTGAATACTAAACAATAATTGATATGGGTGATTATTCCTACATAGACTATAATTAATGACTCTCTATTCTATAATGTGGGTTAATAATAATTAATTTCCTAATAGCATTCAACACAATGTGAATCAAAAGTTACAATTCAAAAAATTAAAATTTTGAAATTAACTAATAATCTAAACTAACATAGATTCTACAATACCTCAAGTGGCACTTCCTTGAGTTGTTAAAATCCAAAATGTCTTCCTTCAAATCCTAACACAGAGATTCAAGAAAATTGAAGTATCCTTCTTTATTGTAATTTGAGCATACACAAACTTAATAACAAAGTATCTGATAAAAATATTTAGATTCAATCTATTTCATGCAAAAATCTAGTTCTCTGGTCTCTCACAAAATCATCCATATATACAGTATCTGTGATAGTCCTCTTATTTTAGAACTGGAAACAAAATATGAGCAACCATCAACTCTTCCAAAAACATAGGAAGAGAACCGAGTCTTAGCTTAACTACAAAATAAAATCAAGTGGAAGTGAGAGTGTAAGAGTTTGATAAGTACTCTACATCAATCAAGAAGATTGTTATAACTAAAAGCGTGCCTATCAAGATAAACTTTATTATAAATCACTATCTACTATTGGAACAAGCCTCTTCTTTCTTCCATGATTTTATTAATAAATGAAGTGAAAATGAGTGATCCATGAATATTTCATGTTCACATCCTCAAACAATCTCCTACATCAACTTCGAGGAAAAATGCACATGTTGTTTATCACCTCCTCTATCTGTGGTATACCAACATCCTTATGTTGTAGGTTGGTAGGTCCTTCATTACAAAGGTTAGTCTTATTCCAAATACATTTTTCATTATTTAACAACTATAATTAATTATAAAAATCTTCTAAATTTCATAGACATCCAAAGATCACACAATCATTCATCAATATAGTATATCATCTTCAATGCTTTTAAATACTTAAAGTATATGAAAAGGTTTGGGAATTTCTTTAAAACTTAGTAGAAATAAGATTAAAAGAATGAAACTAAAACAAGAAATTTGGACATTTATAGGGCTCACCATCAACCATGACTTATGGGATTATTGTACTAACATTTGAATACCTAATGGTGCTACCCCATCACTAGTCTTCGACACCAAATATATTTTACATATTAAGGTCAACTCCCTTATTTAAGGGCATCCTTGCAACATCTCATCAACAATGAAGAGTACTAGGTATCTAGACTATATGAATTAGAGTTACTAGATAAAATATTTCTAAATGCATTGAATCATTTTCAATCCTATCAAAATCTTCTTTATCATAGTTGCAATAAAAATATCAAGACTTAAGATTTGAAGTAGGTGATCTAGTTCTCAAAGAAAATTAAAAAAAATAGCAAGACCAAGACAGTAAAGCAAAGTTTGATCCTAACTAGTTGAGACCATTTTTCACCATAGTGAGCTATGGTTCAATAGCCTACTAGCTTATAGCACCTAAATATGAGCCTCTATAAGAGTCCATCAATAATAATCACCTCAAGAAATTTTATGATTAACCCTCGGGGTATCCTAAGGTAAAAATAAAAAAATAAAGAGAAATAATTCATCTAATGGTGAAAACCACTTCGGTGGCACCTTGGGTAAGTACCATGGTAAAAACCTATTTACAAGTGCCATGTGTAGCAAAATCAAAAAATAAAAAAATAAAAAGTAAAGAAAAATAATCTATCCAATGGTGAAAACCACTTTTATGGCACCTTGGGGAAGTACCATGGCGAAAACCTGTTTACAAATGTCATGTGTAGAAAAAGTTAAAATAAAAGTAAAGAAAAATAATTCATCCAATAGTGAAAACAATTCTTATGGTGCTTTGGACAAGTACCATGATGAAAATCCATTTGTGGGCATCATGCATAAAATCAATTGTATATATGTGTACCATTCTAGTTGAGAGCATCTTGTCTCATACACCATGTTATTTTATCCTAACACCACTATTCATCCAATCTATTCCATTTTAATCCATATTCCCTATCCACCTTGATCTTGACAAAGACTAGGGGCATATACTTCAAAACAAGCTTTTGGAAAAATCTTGACATGATCATTTCCTTTGACCATATACTATCCCATGTCATAGTATTTGTAGGCATCCATTAAAAACTGCAAACACTAAACTTCATGTAGGGGTTAGTATTTCACAAATCCATCAAAATGCCCCTATGAAATACCTTGTAAAATGCTTCAAAATGCAACAAATGATAAGAGAAGACTAAAAACATCATGAAAACAATTAACAAGTACCTATTCCATAGTGGATTGGTGTCAAATGTGCAAATGACCCTTTCCCAATCCTTGCTCAAAGCTTAAAATGATGCAAATGCCAATATTATGAAGAGCAAAATCAGTTCTCAAACCAAGAGAGTGACTTTGCATAAAAGTTGTGGATGGATTGATGAGGATTAAGGCCTTCATTTATAGATTTTCTTGATGAGAGATTGGCCAAATGGGTGAATGTGGGACTAAAGATCCACAAATGAGAAGAGGCCACTTGTCAAGTGGTGATAGGCTTGAGGATGTGCAAGATTTGGGAAGTGTGCCCATGAGAGGGAGTTTCAAATTCAAATTTGGGCAATAAATTTTGAGAGGTGGACAAGAAAATGAGAAATAAATGCAATGTTGGAGGGACAAATCAACTTGTTATATTTTTCAAACTTGAGGGAATATTCCCCATAAATGCCATGTTGAGTGAAAATGATGATTTTAATAAATCAATAAATTGATTTATTTGTGCAAGTGGCATAATCTAGAGAATACAAGTGGGTAAGATTAGCATTTAATCATGGTTAGATTAAATTAATGATGATTATGTTAGTTTGACTTTCATGACTTAAATATTTGATTTATTTAAATCAGAAAAGGATGAAATATGGATTTGGAGATTTAATTAAATAAAGTTTTGGTTTATTTAATTAAAGGGATGATGTTTATTTGATTAAAAGGTTGATGATAATGTTTATTTAATTTTGAATGAATGACCTTAGGAGATGGAAATTAGTGAAATTACCTGATGAATGAATGAAGGTGAACCTGATTAATTGATGAATGGACCTAATGTGAAACCTTGATGAATGAACCTGATTGAATGCATAATGTTAATTTTGCATGTCTACACTATCACCTACATAGAACTATCTAAAAAAATAGCTTAGGTAAAACATGTTATCCTATTATGAGATAGTCCTTGGAATTAAAATATCTTCTCTTATATCTATTTGTATAACACCTATTCTCCCGATCCTTCACATATCCATTTCCATTTCACTGGTCTATTTATCCACTCATAGTGTCCCATACATTTCTAAACACTTGGGGCAGGTGATTACGTCCTGCTTTGGACTAAATCTAGATATATGCCTTTTAGCTCACTTAGTGATTTGGACACCTTTCCAAAATTTTAAAAAATCACATATTCAAAAAAATAAATCACATATTCCAAAAATAAAAAAAAATAAAAAATTCCAAAAATCCAAATAAAATTTGCATATTCCAAAAATCACATATATTACAAAAATCTAAAAAAAATCACATATTCCAAAAATCCAAATAAAATTTCAAATATCCTAAAAAAAAAACAACAAACAAACAAAAAATTTGAGCGTGTTCCACCATCCTATTAATAATTTTTTTCATTAAAATCTCCTGGACATCACCCGCAATCCAAAAAATCCTCATCAATTTCATCTTTCCATACATTCCAACATAATATCAAACCATCTAACAAATTTCATTCCCAACCTTGCCACAAATTTGGATCCATTTTATCCAACCAATCATCATTGGGATGTATCCTTTCCAATCATCGTGTTATTATCATTAACTACACACTCTTTACATTGCTTTGATTGTCAATAATATTATCACTATCATCAGCCAATCAATCAAATCGGTCAACTTTATCTTGGATTGTAACAAGATCTCAAGAGGTCTTTGATATCCCTACATATTCATATCCCTTTATTATTCATCACCATCATTATCATCCCCTTAATAATTTTACCGTTATTGCAATCATCATCTTCTATCAATAAACCAACAAACATATGCCTGGATATCCACAAACATACACAACACCATCCATCCCATTCATAATAAATCATCATCATAGAAAAAACATTGAGCTTTCGTGATAAATTACAAGTTAAGACAACTACAGAATCAACTTGAACTTCGTACATACCTATTGCCTAATAATTCATTCCATCATCCCAATCCCCGCCTTAACAAATGTATCCTTCCTAAAATAGGAATAATCCAATACCAAGCATACCCTTTTAGCAAGAGATATGATGGTTGTTGATTTATTTTATCAATTGGCCTTTTTATTTTCAATTTTTTCTTTTTGTCTCCTTCCAATGCTTGCTCGAAGCCACCTCAATCTTTCAATATATTGGTATGTCTAGAGGAGAATAGGATCGGGCATGGTTATATATTTTATATGTCATGTTTGTGAGATGTTCTTATAATATGACCAAGGCAATTACCTTATGTGTGTTGAGGTATCTTCTTGCATAAACAAACATCCTTTATATATCAGGTCATTCATACCTTTTGTGCACTAGGACTGTCATGCTCTAAGTCTTATTTTATCACACATTCAAATAAGGTTTCTGTATTTTTGGTATGGATAAGGGTAATCTTTTTTATTTGCAAAGTTGAAGTCCATGCAAGGGATACAATGTCACCTTGGTTCCTCATACCTTGGTGCATAATATCCATTTGTTATATCAAAATAAGGATTTCTCTTGATATTTTTCAAGCATAACCAAAGCAATCACTTGTTCATCCCATATTCCTTTTGTAAGAGAGGGGGACCACCGCGTGCAAGACCCCAGGTCGCAGAGGGTCAAGATGCGAGAGGCTTCCCTAACTTACCCCAGCTAAGTGCAATGCTTAGGATATGTAAGGCGAGGGTAGAGAGGACCGTGGGACCTCTCAGCTGCTCAGCAAGCCCGAAATATAGGAAGAGGCTAGGTGAGCTAGTTTTTAGGTTTAACACTTCGTCTCAGAAAGCTCTCTGTCCGAGGACAAAAGCACATACTTTGGTCGGCAGCACGACGTGCTAGTGTCTCAAAAGTGCGCTGTCATTTGTACGGCCATACAACGACAAAGAAAAGGTCAAGCCACTAAAAACTAGCTAATGGCCCAGCAAGCTAACTAAAGGGCCAAAATGATAGAACTAAGTAAATTAAATAATCTCTAATAATATAAAGTAAATAAGCAAGAGTGATAAAGATGAGGAGAATCTCACCAACGAACTCGTTCGCCAGTTGATTCTCCGAGAGCTCACACGCCTACACACAACAAGAAGGGAAAATGTTGGGGGGGCTGTGTAGTGGCCTGCCTCAGTCAGACCCCCATTTACGTGTTTCCACCGCCACAGACAACCAAAAGAATGAGATAAAGAAGTAATACATAAAGGAAACAAAAGCACTACAAAACAGTACTATGCTACTCAACCAAGTGATAGAGGAGAGGAGAGGGAAGCTTACCACCTCCACCAAGAGCACTCAAGGCTGCTTGGGGGAGAAATGAAAGGAACTCGAGCCTCTGTTGCAATGGTGTGGTCCCAAATATGCTCTACCAAAGTGATGGAGTGTGATATTGCTGTAATGGAATGCTTGGATGCTTGAAGTGAGCTTGAAAGTGAATGTGAGAGTGTGTGTATGGAAGCTTGATGTGATGAAGAGTTGGAATGCAAAATGGAAAAGTGAATATGAAGGAATGAGGATGAAAATGGTCATATTTTGTTCGGTTGGCCGAAGGAGGCGTTACAACTTCATTGCCAATGGGAAGAGTAATGCCTTTGTTGGCTCAGCTGCAGGAATCTACCAAGGATGTAAGCGCGTCGCATGGATGTCCCCGAAAGAAACACCTCTACCGACACACAACATAGGCTCCACTTGGACCGCCAACAGCGGGCTTAAGTAAATTTAAGCCTCCGACTTTGGTTTTCTAAAGTGTATAAAGGAAAAAAGGGGAATTGCACCTAGGGTGAAAATTCGCTCTTATACATTTTTCCCCCACTTTAGCGAGCACGAGTATTGATGAGTGCTCGATAAAGTAGATCAAGAAGAGAGTAGGGTTAGAAAAGTATACCTAAACCATCGAGGAAGCAGTACTCGGTCTAGCGTACCCAAAGGTGCAGGAGATGCGAAGGACTCCATAACTGCTCGAAACTATGAAGTTGGAACTACAAAGCATCTTATAGGCCCACAGACTTGCAAGGAGGCAACCCCCAAGATCTCTCGCATGGAGGAAGCCCCAAGGAAGCAGACTCTACAGAGTCAAGAAGTGGCAACACGTCTACCCACAAATAGAACATGTCAAAAGCGGTGACATGTCTACCCGTAGATAGGGCGTGTCTAAAGCGACGACACGTCTACCCGCAGATAGAGCATGTCTAAAGCGGTGACACGTCTACCTGCAGATAGAGCGTTTCTAAAGTGGTGACACGTCTACCTGGAGATAGAGCGTGTCTAAAAGTGGTCAGTCACGCAGACCGAAAGACTTTCAAAGGGATCCCTCGGCAACCCTTCAAAAGGAGAGGGTCCACTCAAGGGACACACTATTTGAAAAGTAAAGTCTAGTTAGGTTTCCCTCAAGCTAGACACGAAAGGGAAAATGGAATGAGCCTAGTCTAGCTGCCCCTAGGCTAGACGTGAAAAAGTCCATTCGTCATAAAGGATTTTGAGGAAAGGGTCCCTGGGGAACCCGCCGTGAAGAAGAAAAGGGGGTCCACTCAAGGGACACGCAATTCAAATGCAACTATTTTCCTTAGAGTGATTCGTCATCAAGGGATCCTTTCGAAAGATGTTCACTTCATCAAGGAATTTGAAAGGAAGGTCATGCCCCCATGCGAGGGGAAGTCAAAGTTGTTCCCGCTTCAGAGGAAGGTTTTTAAGTCCTTTCTTTACGAACCTGTGATGAAGGAAACACGTTCCGCTAGGGTTCCAAGTTGAGGATGCAATCCTAAGGAAGACATGTTGTAAATAAAAGATTCATTGGCAATGAATTCATTTTCTAAAAATTGAAGTGTTAAAGAAGAACATTGTCACACATAGGAGGGACAACTCAAGCAAAGAAGAGAGAAAGATAAAGAGGAAGAAAAAGAGAAAAGGAAAATACAAAGGGCACAGGGGGATCTGGTTTAGTGGGTTCAGATCTGTCCAAGCTTATATAATAATAGGTAACCACAATGCAAGGTGAAAGATCATCAATCCCCAACCAGATCAAGAGAATGCACAGAAGACAAAGTAAAAATAAAAAATTGGGTCAACATGGAAGGGAAGCCTTAATGCCCCCAATGCTTTGCATCGTCCCCAATTTATCGAAATTCAATCACAAACATGGAAGAATGATGGTACAAATAGAAGAAGGTTTAGGACACAAAAACCATTCCTGTATCCAAGAACCAATAGGGGCGATGAGGGTCATCCAGGCACACATGGCACGAGTACGGGGGAACACATCACAAAACACATGCACACGCACACGCACACAAGATCAAGAAAAGGGGCCTCCTACTAACATTGATTGGCCAAGAGGTTGTCCACTTCCCAATCTAGATCCTCATAAGGGGAAGGAGGATGAGCCATCAAGGGTGGAATGTTAAGAGGAGGGGCGTTCGGGCCTCCCGCAACAAGGGCCAAGGAAGAGGGCCCCTCGTGGTCCTCTCCGCTGAGCTCCTATGGAGTCAAGGTTAGAAATTTTGTGAAGATCGTTGACAGGGCTAGGACTTCATCCATGGAATTGATCATGCATCCCATAGGAGCATCATGCTTATTCTCAGCAGACGGTGCAGGCTGTGCCTAAGATTCACCGCTAGGCTCGCCGAATGACTCGAGAGCGGTGACAAACTCAAGGGAAGCTAGGACTAGTTATGTCACAAGGATAGAACAAATCATCATGGGGCCACCTTCTGAAGAAGGTGGACTCCTTTTACATCCTTCTTTGTCAGAAGGAACAACCTCCGCCTCTTTCTTCGTGGGAGGACATGAACTCCCCACAGACGAAGCTAGGGTGCAGAGGAAGAGGAAGATAGAACCGCAACGGACATGACCGAAGTGTTAACCATGTCCATGGGCTTAGGGAAGGGTTGAATCTCTGGAACATACATCAACAAAGGCGGCTTCATCGAAGGAGCAATAAACACCTACACCCGCTTAGGGTTAGGAGCATTTGTGCTCGCAACAAAATCTAGGAGCGAATTAGATTGAAGAGAAACAGCGGGAAGGGAGGAAGGAGATGCAGTAGGAGGTCCTAAAACAGGAGCGGTTGTTTCTTCCTCCTTCTGTTGTGAGGTGGCCTGCTCGGCTAGGAGAGCCTTTCGCTGGTGCTTGCGCTCACGTGCAAGGCAATTTCTATGGCTCTTGGAGTTAGAAGTTGGAGGTTGTGAAGGGACGGGAGGTTCCTGCTCAACCATAGGAATGTCCACTACGATCATTTCGGGTAGAGGAACGGGTTCCTGTACAGGAGCAGGGGGAGAAGGTTGAGGAGCGATAGGAGGAGTCGACTCAAGAGTCTTGGCAACAGACTTCTTTTTGCTCACTACCTTAGGCTTAGGAGCAGTAGGAGGTCGTGGATCAAATTCTTTGTGAGAACCTTTCTTTTTGCCGTATAAGTAGTACCATGGTCCAAGAAATTCATTAGGGAGGTCCGCAACTCTAATCTTGGGCCTAAACCAAGGAGGAATCATCGAACTCAAAGGATAGCCACCGGGCTTGCTCATCCAATACTCTTCCTAGGAAAGGGGAGAGGATGGGGCAGTCTGGTAGAAAGTTTTTTTTTCTTTACCTTTATGAGAAGGAGAGGGATCCATTATGGGCTTCTCCTCTTTCTTCGGGGAGGAGGGAGTAGATAGTATAACCTTCTCTTTACCTTTGTGGGAAAGAGAAGGGGACGAAATGGACTTCTCTTTCTTTCTTGGAGAAGGAGTAGTCATAAGCGCGGGCTCCTTCTTCTCATCTCAGGAAGAGGAGGTGACCAATTTTTCTGGTGCAAGAAGGGTTAGCTTTGGCTCCTCTTTGCCCCCAGTTTTGTACTTCACATAGTTCTTGTAAAGTAGGTCTGTTCTGGGAGGAAGCGGACCAACCGGGGAGGGCCAAAAGTGATCCAATGAATATCCACCACGAGATACTAGAGGCTGATATCCGATATCATGCACTACATGTACAACACCCTCATGGGAAAATTTTAAACATTTGTGGATAATGGAGGAAATCCCATTCATGGAAGCCAACCAGGGAATGCCTAGCTTCACCCTGAATAGGTCTGACTTTGGGATGACATCGAATATTGTGTCAACAGTCCTAGGTCCGACCAGGATGGACAAAGTGATTGAGCCATAGGGTTTAAGATTCATACCATCGTGGGTACGGATGGTAGATTTTGTTTCTTCTTAATTTTCTTTTTGCAATGAGTTCAATAATAATATTTCTTTGGTAATAATGCTCACACGGCTCGCGGGGTCTATCAGGACTCCCAAGACAATGTTACCATTGACGCGAGCAGGAATGTAAAGAGGTGAAGGCTTGTCGTTTAAGGATAGATCTTGTGCTATAAATGTAATAGCTGGTGAACCGAGTGCGGGTGGAATAGTAGAAGTTATCGTGACCATGTTTACATAGGCCTCAGGTTGAGAAACAAAATCAATGGGATCAACAATCATGTTAGCAGAGTGTGACAGAAACAGGTTCGTGTATATCTGCAATTCACTGTTTTCTTTCGCCACTGATTTGTTAGTGTTCTATTTATTCCCATCGAGACGAATGCTACCGACCTCGATGCAATCTTGTATTTCATGATGCAACCGCATACAATGTTCGGTATCATTTCCATTAACACAATGGTACTGACAATAAGCACTCCCATCATACCAATTAGGATAGGGTTCCTTAATAGGCTTAGGGATCAGAAAAGTTATGATCTTATCCTTTAACAACTTTTGCAAGATGGAAGTATAAGATTCAAACAACTTTGTAAATTTCCAGTTGCATTTGGGGCCGTTGTCATCGACAACGGCTACTAAATTTGCAACGGCTTTTCCCTTTCCAGAGATTGAAACGATGGAATTTCCCTCAGAATGGGAGCATGAGGAGGATCCCCCGAACTAAGCAACCATCTGTTGGTACTCTCGTAAAGCTACACAAAAGTGCGTGAAAGAAGGGTATTTCATCAAGGTGAACTTCTCTTGCCAAGGCCTTTCTAAGTTTCCTATGAATTCCTTTTGTACGTCAGAATCGGGCAACTGATACAAGATTTGCGAAAGAAGCGCTTGATAACGCGCTATGAAATCAATGATCTTCTCATTGTCTCCTTGCTTACATCAAACGAGATCCAAGAAGGTCATCTTTGGCCTAATGTTTGCTTGGAATTGTCTAAGGAATTGATTAACAAGTTGGTCGAACGAGAAAATAGAATTATCAGGCAAGGAACAGTACCACTCGAGTGTCGTGTCCTTGAAAGATTGAGGAAATAGCTTAGCCATCAAGGTGTCATGATGGAAGAAGTTGGTGCAGAGAGCATTAAAGGTAGTCGCGTGTGTCTGTGGATCCCCCTTACCACAAAACTTCTCAAACTTTGGAATCTTCATTCCCTGAGGGAAGGGAGTGTTTAAGATGGCAACCGACAATGGGCTATGTTAGAAAAAAGGCTAGAAAATGGGTTGGGCAGAGGCCTGGGAAAGGCACGCCAACTGACTCTACACCTTACCCATATTCTGAAGTAGGGTGTTCATAATAGGGTCGTTAGAAGATAAAGGGCCAGAGGAACCTCTTCCAGAGCCACCGCCAATTCCACTTCTAGAACCGCCATCGGTGTGACTTCCGCTAGAGCCACTGCCACTAGTAGGGCCACCACCATGACCCCCACCAGAACCACCTCCGCCAGCACCGCCTCCACTACTGAATCCACCACCACAACTAAAGCCCCCACCACCTATTCTGCCAAGACCTCCACCACCAGAGGTGATAGAAGGGGTAAAGCTAAAGCCCAACGGGACCTTATTCATCTTGATAGTTTTTGGTTGTTCAAGGATGGAAGGGATACTAATGGAAGGGACTGCATTGAACACGTAAATGGAAGTGGGAGGCATTGATACCCCTAGCTATCCCTTACATTCTTCGAAGGTGACTCCTTGTGCAAAACTAGAGTTGCTTGAAGGAGTGCATGCTTCGGCAATACCAAAGAGACTACTTAGAAGCTCCACACATGTTCAATCTTTATTCATCATATGTTTTAATTCACTGACAACCCGAGCAACTCTAGCCATCTTCGGGTTTCTTTCCAAATGGTTTTCAAGGTTGCCCAACCCCTTTGTAAGGGCAGAAACATATTCAACAGGAATTTGAACGACCTCATGCTTATCCACCGATGATGGCGTGGGAGACGCGGGAGGAGTGGGAATGTGATTAGTTTCGTCTGTGAATCCCATCTCATTCCTCGATAACTTCTCCTGCGCAACCAAACTAATGGCGGGACTAGAGAAAATCCCTGTAGAGAGACCAAGTGAGACCTTCATCCTATCCATCGGGAGGTGTCATACACTTCTCCTCATGATATTCCCAGAAGTTGTGGACTGGGTTGTGATGCTCATAAAACCTTCACAACACTCGAGGTCACAACAACCATGAAATATCCAAGGGAAGTTTATAACACCAACGGATGAACATACACTGGTTCACGTCGGGTTCACCAAAAATGTAAGAGAGGGGGACCACCGCATGCAAGACCCCAGGTCACGGAGGGTCAAGATGTGAGAGGCTTCCCTAAATTACCTCAGCTAAGTGCAATGCTTAGGATATGTAGGGCGAGGGTAGCGAGGACTGTGGGGCCTCTCAGCTGCTCAGCAGGCCCGAAATGTAGGAAGAGGCTAGGCGAGCTGGTTTTTAGGTTTAACACTTCATCTCAGAAAGCCCACTGTCCGAGGACAGAAGCGCGGACTTTGGATGGCAGTGCAGTGCGCTGGCGTCTCGAAAGTGCGTTGTCGTCTGTACGGCCAGACAACGACAAAGACAAGGTCAAGCCACTAAAAACTAGCTAACGGCCCAACAAGCTAACTAAAGGGCCAAAATGATAGAACTAAGTAAATTAAACAATCTCTAATATTATAAAGTAAATAAGCAAGAGTGATAAAGATGAGGAGAATCTCACCAATGAACTCGTTCGCCAATTGATTCTCCGAGAGCTCGCACACCTACACACAACAAGAAGGGAAAATGTTAGGGGGGCTATATAGGGGCTTGCCTCAGTCAGACCCCCATTTAGGTGTTTCCACTACCACAGACAGCTAAAAGAAAGAGATAAAGAAGTAATACATAAAGGAAGCAAAAGCACTACAAAATAGTACTATGCTACTCAACCAAGTGATAGAGGAGAGGAGAGGGAAGCTTACCACCTCCACCAAGAACACTCAAGGTTGCTTGGGGGAGAAATGAGAGGAACTCAAGCCTCTGTTGCAATGGTGTGGTCCCAAACGTGCTCTACCGAAGTGATGGAGTGCGATATTGCTGCAATGGAATGCTTGGATGCTTGAAGTGAGCTTGAAAGTGAATGTGAGAGTGTGTGTATGGAAGCTTGATGTGATGAAAAGTTGGAATGAAAAATGGAAGAGTGAATATGAAGGAATGAGGATGAAAACGACCATATTTGGGTCAGTTGGCTGGAGGAGGTATTACAACTTCACTGCCAATGTGAAGAGTAACGCCTTTGTTGGCTCAGTCATAGGAATCTGCTAGGGATGTAAGCGCGCCGCACGGATGTCTGTGTCACACAGGCGTCCCCAACAGAAACACCTCTATCGACACACAACATAGGCTCCACGTGGACCACCAATAGCGAGCTTAAGTAAATTTAAGCCTCCGACTTTGTTTTTCTAAAGTGTATAAGGGAAAAAAGGGGAATTGCACCTAGGGTGCAAATTCACTCTTATACACCTTTACATTCTATATTCTATATCCATCTCATTACCTACTTATAACTTTCACTATTCGATATTTGATCAACAAAATTCACTCATTTTTCATTATCCTACATTCTATCTCATTTCTTCTTCCATACTAACTCATCGTCATCCCAAAATCCAAATTTTCACCCCTAGCCTTAATCCTCTCCATTTTTTTAATTCTATACATCCTTATTCTCTAATTTTCTTCCATCCAACTCTATTTTTTTCATCACTAATCCTTTAAACCTATCTTATTTTTCCTATTGTGAACTTGATCAAAAAAATTTATCATTGATCTCTCGAAGGGGAAACCTACCAACCAACCTCCATCCCTTGGTCCATTAGGGCATGCCATTACCCTATTTTTTATATTAGCATTATGTCTTTGAAACAACGTAGTGAACACATTATCTAAAAAAGGGGGAAAATTTTAGACACCTAAAAATGACTAACACATTTCATCTAAATCACCATCATCATTTCTCGTCCATCTATCCATTAATTTTAATTATTTAATTAAGCTAACACATTATCCTCTTTAATTAAATATTTTTAATATTCTAATTATTTCATCATTTTCCATCATCAATATTAAGTAAATAATTTTGATTATTTAATTAATTTATCATTTCAATTCATGATGGAGTGTTCATGGCTTCCCAACGCTCATTTTTCTAATAACAACAAGAATCATGGCAGGAAATACCCTCAATCTACACAACAACACGGGCCCATCAGCTCACACAAGCATCACCCAGATGCAAGATATCGTCCACATGTAAGGCATTTTGCAAATGCAGGTCATTTTAGTCAGGCATAGATTCACAAGACCCAACTGGGATCCATTTCGACCCCACCATAGATTCACAAGTCCCAATTGGGCTCCATTTCGACCCCACCATTGTTTGGTGCGTGAGAAGCAACCAATCTTTAATATTTGGGAAGAAGAAGAAGGGGCTTATAGCTTGCAAGAAACTGATTGGAGATTTATGCACAATCGCTCCTATGAACACAACCCACAGTTCTTAAATCGCTTGTATGAGGCAACACAAGCAGATTATAAACATTTGAAGCGAGATAAACAGTCTTTGCAGAAAACAGATATGAGAGTCACGAATAATAAATCAATGCACAGAGAACTATAAGTTGCTAAAGGAGTAAAGGATAGGTTAGAGACCCAAGATTCAAAAAAAGATCCCGACAAGGTCCATTTGTCTCATACAAGAACGCAAAATGGTAGACAAGAGAAGGAAGAAAATGCAGATAATGGAAGGAATGAGATGCAAGAGGTGTACATGGGGAATGGTGGGATTGGGAAGCAAGCTTCTCATGAATTTGCATAGATTAAAGGTGGTGAGGATTGGTCTGCAAAGCAAGATTCAACGAAGGGTAAACAGAGCCATAAGAAGAAGAAAAAACCAAATAAGAGGAAATCAAGTGCTAATAATAAACAAGTTTTGCAATGGAGGCGTAAACAGGTAAATTAGGTTGATCCTCCCCAGAAGAAGGGCATAAAATACAAAGTTGATCTGAAGCAGAAGAGTATTGTTAACATCACATTTTCTAAAGAACTACTGCAACCTCAAATTCAGGACCTTTGCCAGCGGGCATTAATTTGATCTCAAAGGGAAAAATAGTCTGGGTTCATCTTCTGAACCTGATAAAGGGAAGAACAATGAAGAGTTAGCAGCGGTGAATGTGGCAAGAGGCAAATTTTTTGACATATCTGTTGAAAAATTCTCTGATTTAGTGGCATCTTTTTGTGAAGTTGGTCGAAGGCAAGGGCAACAAGTGATTAATCGACAAGGTTTTGTAGAAGCCAAGGAGTTAAGGGATGTCAAGGTAAGTAACATTGTATTATGTGCAAAACGTATGAATGACAACCAAATTAGTAAGTCTACATGGGATTGTGCAATCACGTCCTTTGCCTCATCATTGTTTTCAAACCAAATAGAAGGCATTTTTAAGCAGTTGATATTTAATAAAACTCCTATTGAGATTAACATTAAGTCACTGGTAGAAAGATGTTCCTTTATCTCCTTGATGTCCTTAGGAGCATGATCTCAGTAGAAGGTATTAATTGAAGGCAAGTCAGACAGTGAAAATGTTGAGTTTCTAATTAATGCTAAGGAAGACATTGTGAAACATACTAATACTTGCCCCAACAAGGAGGGTTGCCCTGATAACTTGGAAGAGCTTGCAAATAAGCTAGTGTTTTCAATTGGTTTAGATTTATTTGATGGTCTAACAGAAGGGATTTAAGTTGAAGATGATGAGTTTGTACCAATGCAGGAGAATTAATGTCATGTGCTTAGCATTTAGGAATTACCAGAGCTTGAAAACATGGGAAATGAACTTACACCAACTTTTAATTATTCAAAAACCCTATCATTAGCTCAGATTCCAACCTATCAAGCTTCAACAAAAATATCCTCGGGGAAACGTGGAAGAAAATCTAAGGCCACTAAATTAAAAGAAGAAATTGAAGCAGGATTACAGTCTACTTTGGATAAGATTTTATCAATAACTAAAAGACCAAGGAGAGCATGTTTCTCTCCTCAACCACAATGAGGGTGATGTCTTGGAATGTTAGAGGCATTAATGCCTCTGACAAGCGAGCTCATGTCAAGTGCCAACTTGACGCTTTTGGGGCAGATATCATATTACTACAAGAAACAAAAACATCACAAGATTCTTTTGAGGCAACAATTAAGAAGTGGACAAAATGGAAGTCAGTGTATGTACCAACTCAAGGTGCTTCAGGTGGTATAATCACATTATGGGATTCAAAAAAGGTTTCTATTGTTGAAGTTCATAGGGGTAGTAATTGGCAGTTGCTCAATGTTGTGAGTTTCGACCTCAAATTTAAGTTATTCAATGTCTATGGGCCAAAAAATATGCAAGACAAGAAGAGGTTATGGGATGTGTTAACAGGCTTCATTCAAGGTTTTGGGATTGAAAAAGTGATTGTTGCAGGTGATTTCAATGCAATAGTGTAGTCCCAAGAAAAAGGGGAGGTACATGTCCACCACAAAAACTAATGGATGATTTTAGTTGCTTCATATCTAACAATGTATTGAAAGATATTTTTCCTCTAAAGGGTAAATTTACATGGACTAACCAAAGGAAATATTTTCTGCAAATCGCGGAATGTCTAGACAGATTTTTAGTCTCTCAAGATTGGATAATTGCATCATATAAAATGTTTTCAGAAATCTTGCAACTAGTGTGTTCAGATCATTATGCAATCTCTTTAGATATTTCAGGCTTAAATCCCTCTGTCAAACATAATCCTTCTTGTAAGTTTGAGAAAATGTGGTTTAGACACCCATAATTTCTTCCACTTCTTCGCCAGTGGTGGGTTAGTACACCTCTTCACAGCGGCACTAAAATGTTCTAGTTTTATAAAATATTACAATATGTAAAACAACAGATTAAAATATGGAATGTGCAAGTTTTTTAAAATATTTTTTTCCAAAAAGAGGAAGTGGCAAAGGAGTTAGCAGAGGTCCATCAGTTCATAATTCAACATGATTTGGATCCAGCTACATATGAAAAACAAAAAAA
>VDFB02147018.1:92424-261021 GCA_007258455.2 Sequoia sempervirens
GAATTATGGCTAAAGGATGGGGATTGTTGGCCTCCTTTAATGGTTCAATAACTAAGACCTTAAAGTTGTGACTTAGAGATTAGATATCTACACTAAGTAGTTATATTTCTCATCATGAAGGTTCATTTCATTGTTAACCCAAGGATGTGAACTTGAAATGGGTCAGCACTGTCTGTGCACTAGGACTCAATTGTAGTCATCCTTATTCTATAACTAGAAAGGAACAACACTGAAAACAAAATGCTTAAAAGGAATTAACATAAGTACTAAGTATGAATCAAAAACTAAACTGAGCATCAACAATTGAACTGAAATGGATGACAAAAATGTAAATCTCAGCAAACAGGCAGGAAGTTACTATGTCTGCCTTGGTTGTAGGAACAATCACAAAACAAAGTTCCAATGGCTGCAGGAACAAACAACTGTTGAGACGGTAACTAATTACTGAACAAAAAAGTAACTATTAGACTAAATGGATGGAATTATCATGAAGTGGGCCCCCTTGAATGAGTCTTCCCTAAGCTAACTCAGATGCAACAAATCAAAATATCATTTTATTAATCGAAAACATGATTACATCATATCAACAATATGACTGTATTACTTGAAACTAAAAATGCAAGTACAATATCATAGCATCCAACCTTGTGAAAAGGGACATCTGATAATTATTTATAGAGGAAAAGCTTCTAATTAACCCTAACTAACTAGACAATCGACTCCAACATAATAGAAGGATGCCATTTATTGAAAGCATGGAAAAGAGGGAGGAAGTTATGCATGCGCCAGATTTTAGTCAAATTAGACTCGCCTCAACAAGGATCCAACACAACAACACCTCCTAGATTTGTTCAGCTAAAAAAATGATCATTTAAAAGGTAAGTTACAACTTCCACATGAGCTGGGAGTTTCCCTCCATTGGAAGTTTCCCTCCATTGACCTCTTTAATGACCATCTATTTGACTTCTTTAGCAACCGACCAGCTGGCATGAACTTCTTCCACTTTGCAAGCTTCATTTATATCTGCATCTTAATGTGAACCTACATAATGACATTAGCATGCACAAAACAATTGCATATCCATAATCACCTTAGAATAACATTCATTCAATCACATGTAAAATTAATATAGATATATCAAATAGCAGGTTAATACTATCACAATTCACAAGGATAAGTTCATGCCCAAGGTTCATAGATTTAGGGAAATAACATAGAGAGTGTCAATAATCAGGTGCTAAAGTCCCATAGTAATAACAAAAAACATATGATAAACCCTATAAAAAATGAGTCATTATTTGGACTCATCATCTCCCCCCAACATAATGATTTGTTGGTTTTCCAACAGAGGAAACTCTATTCCTTTGCCTTGTCAAAGCTCTGAAGTCACCAATTGTTGTCTTTCCTTGATCAACCTTTGCAGTATCTGAATTTGGATCCCAGTAGAACCCTTTCTTGTTTTTCAGTCTACCCCACCTTGGCCTCTTTGTATCTACATCATACTGATAGGTTCTATAATCTGGTACTTGCCACAACATAATGGGTGGCTGAAATATCAATGGGAGCCAAAAGTGTTGCTTCTTCCTCCAAAGATGTATGTACTTGGTGCTTCTTTTTCCAGCTGCTTAGTAATTCTGCAAGGAATGGGGTTCAACTTGTTTTAATTGATCTGGAAGATCATTCCATCTCTATGATATAACCCCAATACTTTTTTTCATGTAGTAGCAACTATCTACTCATATTCCCGATATGCTTCATTCCTAGCAGGCATGATCCTATTTTTGTACTATGGATTATAAAGAATTTTGTGCCATGTGTAGTAAATGTCTAAAGGGTTACTTGATTCAGCTCTTAGAGACAAGGGGGTATGAAGTTCTCTTTCTCTGTATATTTTAAATTGCTGCCCCCAACTGATTTCATTTTGGATCCATGACATGAATGCCCTCAAGTGAATATCCCCAATGTATAACAATGGATTCCAATCATGGTCATTAGGAAGAACATAATTATGCAAGTACAATTCACACAATAAATTTTCAACTTCAAGAGGAGAGGATTTGTAAGCTTGGAAAAACTCTTGTGGAGTTTCAATGGAAGGGTTTAAACCAGAAATAACCCTTAACAACTTAAAAGAAAGATGGCACTCCTTTAAATGTGGTGCATATACCTGTGGAGGAGTTTTGCATGCCATCATTTTTGGTACTACAACCACCACATTGTCCACCTTATCCTTCAATGCAATAATCTCTGCATTCTTTTTCTCAAATTTTTCAGTTTTATTATTGACTTCTTCCTGTAGCTTGAGTCTTTCCTTATTCCATTCTTCCTCTTTCTTTTACATTTCATTCCATAAGTCCAGGGCTACTGATGCCCATGAAAAAGTATGAGGTTTGTGTTTCCCTACAAGGATATTTCCTTTCACCAGCTCATGTTGTTCAAATTACTCTAGTTCCAGTGGTTCTTGTTGTTCATCTTCCTCTAGTTGCAATGGTTCTTGATTTTCAACCTGCTCTGCAACAATAGCAAGCTCTGCCAACCCTATGTTTATTTGTTCCTCATAATCTTCTTCCACTTCTATATTTACCTACCCCTTAGGAGATTATGTCTCCTTCCTAGATGTCCTTCTAAGTCTAGGGATCCTTTTTGGAGGCATATCAATAGCTGACTCAGCTGGTTTTGATTTCTTTGGAGGGATTTTATTTTTCTCAGCGGCTGCAGGATGACCAGTGTCTTCAGCTTTTTGTTTCCTAGGGCTAGGTTTTACTTTTTCTGGTTTTTGCTTCTTAGTCTTTCCTTTTCTAATTTCTTCCTCTCTCATTTGTTGTTCCTCTTTTTGAATGACAGCCCTAGTGCAAATTGGAGTTTTAGGGAGAACATTGACATTAGGGTCCGATGATGAACTTTCTTCATCTGAATACTCAGATTCAGAGGAGCCAATTTCTACTGTTGATTCTATTGCAGGAGGGTTTGTGCTAGGGTTTATGCCAGAATTTGAAGCTCCATGAGTGGTTTTAGTAACCTTCTCACCCCTACTAACCCTACGAGCTTGGGGATGACCTCTAGGACCCACATTTTCTAATATGAATTGATTGATGCTCAAAAATTCTTCCCATGACATACTAGACACTTCTTGCAAAGATTTTTCTACTAACAAATTGGACATATCTGACAAAGTGACGTTAATGGTTTGAACTATGCATTGGGGGCTCAGGCTCATTCATCCTTGAAATGTTGCATCGCAATTATAGAAAAGAAGGGCATAATGTAATCAAACAATGATAGAAAATAGAGTTTTCCCTACCTTTTTGTGTTTCAACTGCCATGATTGCAAGAAGGTTGTACAACACGTTTGGCATGTTCATCCTCCTACCATGTCTCATGTGGTTCAGAAGCTTAAAATGTACAAAATGAAGGCATGATTGGTGACCCTCGCAGGTAATATATTTGATAATGTAGACAACGACTTGTTTACATTTTTTTGGTAGGGAGGTTCTCCTTGTTCCTTGTTTGTCTACAACAAGTGGAGGATCACTAGGCTCAGTGAATTTTTCCCTAGCTGATCTAGCATCCCTAGAAGTAGGGTAGGGTTCTCCTTCAATAGGAAAACCTATTATGTCAGCAATTCTCTCTTCAGTGGATGTGACTTATAGCCCTTTCATCGTTGCCTTACCATCAGAAAGTGTTTGTGCAAATTCCAAATCAATGTCCTCATTGAAACTATCTAGTTTCAGAAAGTAGTCTAACCATCCACAATTTCTGAATTCGATCAAAGAGAGTGCATCCTGTAATATCACTTGGTGAACTATAGGTTCATTTATGATCAACTAACCTCCCATTGCTTCTACTCACAATCTGACAAACACTTCTGCAAAATATTCTTTCTTGCAATCCTTCTTTTGAAAACCCAATTTTTTTTCGCTTCCTACAACTCTTCTCTAGTGCTAGCGCCAATGTCGTATGACTCTTCAATTTACCTTTTTGGTGACATTATGACTATGACTAAGACAATAAGGAAGACATAAAGGAGGGACATCATTAAAGAAAATGGCAGTGACCGGTGTCATATCATACATGCAAGACGTCATTTCAACTATAACATTTCAAATTTGTTGCCATGCTGGTGCATGAATAACATGTATGACACGTGGACACGTGGGTCACACTCCCCCCCAACCTAAATTAAAGCATGTGTTTGCATAGGATGGAATGTAAGTAGGATGTGATAGGGTAGAGTAATAATATGTACTATGTGAAATATCAATATTAACGTACAGTAGTTAAACAAATGCATTTAAGATAATTAAGATACATCAAGTTGTTATAAAGAATGTGGAAGGAAGTACCAGTCACTAGAAAAGTATAGTTGAGCAATTAAATGAAGTGATGGTGGAGGTATGGAAGAGAGAGAAAGGATGGAGATGGATGGGTGGATAGATTTATTGATGGAGAAGTTAATTACCACAAAAGTGGAAATCTTTATTATGATTGCATGCGTACCTTGACTAGTCATAAGGATGGACACTAGGTCTGCTTCCTTTGACTACAGGAACTTCAGAGGTTTGGTGTTCAATAAATTGCTGCATGAATTCTTGTTTGGAAGCTAGTTTATGGTCTAACCTAAGATGATAACCGTTGACCAAGAGCTTGAATCTGACAAGATCAATTGTTGTGAGTTGAACAACACCATTGAAGAAGACCTCTGCAAATTCATATGGTCCCAACCACCTGGTACGCAGTTTGTCTGCATTATCTTTATACCTGGAATCATAAAGAAGTTCCCAGTCACCTGGCTAGAACTTCTTTTCCTTGATGTATTTGTCATTCCATTTGACTCTTTGGTTCTGCATCATCTCAGCATGATGGAGAGTTGATTTCCTCATCTCATCTAAGACATTTAATTGCATAATCACATCCTTCTGTACCTCAAATATGTCCATCCCAAGGTTTAGTGATGTTCTAATAGTTTTATGTTCAAACTCTATAGGCATCATGGTTGTTTTTCCATACAATGATTCAAAAGGCGTAAAACTAGTGGTTGTTTTCCAAGTGGTTCTATAAGCCTAGACAACTTCTGGAAACCTATTTGCCCAATCTTTTATGTGAATTGCCACTGTTTTGGTCAAAATAGCCTCTATTTCCCTATTTGTTACCTCAAACTGGCCATTGGATTGAGGGTGATAGGGTGTAGATTTCCTATGCCTTACATTATATTCATTGACCAATGTTGTGACAAGAGTGGATGTGAACTGAGCCCCTTGATCTATGACTATCTCTCTAAGAACCCCATACCATGTGAATATTTCTTCATAGAGGAATACTGAAACTTTATTGTCTCTGGCATGTTTCATGGCTTTGACCTCAACCCACTGAGTCACATAGTCAGTGCAAACCAAGATGTAAGATTTTCCATTTGATGGTGTATCAATTGGACCTAAAAAATCAAGTCCCCATTTATCAAATTATGTGATAACTACTTGAGGGTATAGAGGCATCTCATCTGATTTAGTTGGCCGACCCATCCTCTGACACCTATCACACTTCCTAGTGTACTTGCTTGCATCCTCATGAAGTGTGGGCCAATAATACCCTATATTGAGAATCTTCATGGCTATTCTCTTAGCTTCAAAGTGCCCTCCACAGGGTTCATTATGACATGCATGTAGTATATCATAGGTTTCATCCTCTCTTACACATCTTCTCATCACATGATCTAATCCAGTATAGAATAAACAACCTGCAATGCATGAGAATGGAAAAAATTTCTCAATAAGAACCCTTCTCTCTTTTAGAGAGAAATGAGGGGGAACTCTCCTTGTAACTAGATAATTGTCTATCTCTACATACCAAGGTGTGTGCACACTAATGGAGAAAAAATATTCATCAGGAAAAGAGTCATCAATGACTTGAGTGTCCTCTGGTGTAGTCAATCTAGAGAGAAAGTCTTCCACAACATTTTCCTTACCTGGTTTGTCTACAATGGTGATATCAAATTCCTGCATTAAGAGAAACCACCTTGCTAGCCTACCTGAAATCAAGGGCTTATTCATAAGGTATCTTATGGCTGCATGTTATGTATGGAAAAAGATCTGATATCCTGTTATATAATTCCTAAAAATTTTAAGAGCATAAATGATTGCCAACATCTCCTTCTCTGTCACTGTGTAGTTAAACTCAACTCCTTGTAGGTTCTTGCTGACAAAGTAGATTGCATTCTCAATTGCTCCCTCTTTTTGTCCCAAGACATCCCCTATAGCATAATTAGATGCATCTGTATGAATATGAAAAGGGAGTTCCCAATTAGGGCCTTTGAGTACAGGGGCATGGGTTAAGGCTATTTTTAAATCAGAGAATGCTTTATCACAATCCTCTGACCACTGGAACTCGACATATTTATTTAGAATATTATAAAGTGGTGCTTCCATATTACTAAAATCTCTTATGAAACGCCTATAGTATCCTGCATGTCCTAGTAAACTTCTAAAATATTTTTGCTTGAAAGGAATAGGAAGATTGGTAATCACCTCAATCTTGGATGGGTCCACTTGAATTCCTTTATGAGAGATATAATGGCCAAGGACTACTCCTTCCTGTATCATCATAAAGAATTTCTCATTGTTCAAGGATAGATTATGGTCCTCACATCTCTGCAAGACCTTTCTTAGGTTTTCTAATGCTTCTACAAAATAAACACTATAAGTAGTAAAATCATCCATGTAGATCTCCATACAATCATGTGAGATATCTAAGAATATACTAATAACTACTCTTTGAAAGGTTGTAGGTGCATTACATAAACCAAATGGGAGTATTGAATAGGAATAAGTCCCCCAAGGAAAGGTAAAAGTTGTCTTTTCCTGATCTTTAGGTACAATTTGTACCTGATTATAACCACTTAATCCATCTAGGAAGGAAAAATACTGCTTGCCTACAAGTGAATCCAATATTTGGTCTATAAAAGGAAGGGGAAAATGATCCTTTTTGGTGGTAGAGTTTAGTTCTCTATAGTCAACACAAAATCACTATTTACCTCTCTTTTTAGGCACAATTACCAAAGGAGACACCCATTGGCTGTCTGAGATAGGGTAGATAAATCCTGCATCCAATAACTTCTGTAATTCCGCTTTTTCAATCTCCCTCATTGCAGGGTTGATTCTCCTTTGTGGTTGCCTTGCTGGTGTGCAGTCATCTCTAATATAGATCCTATGAGTACAGAGCTTGGGATCTAATCCTTTCATGTCATGGTAGTCCCATGCAAATGCATACTGATGCAACTTCAGGAGGTTTGTCAAGGACAACTGCTACTCTTGGCTCAACTTGTTGTTAATATTCAGATGTTTTCCCTCTGAAACTTGTACTTGTGTGGTCAACTCAATCATGGTTGTTTCACTAATGCTTGGAATTTTTAATTCATGTGGCAACAATGTATGAAGCATATATGATGTTGCAGGAAATTTAGGTGTAGGAGGACCAGGTAGAAGTGTCTAAAATAGACATGCAGAAGTAGATTCATGAGTGGATGATTCTTCATGCACTTCACAATGGTTCTAAAATTTATGGAATAATATTTCATCTTCTTCCTAAAGTTGCATGAAAGGACTTATACCTATCATCATGAGTTGTGCCACTGAATTGACCTCCTCGGCCTCTTCCCCAACATGTGGCCATATGGGGTTGTCCATATCATGGGATGGTTGAGCAAGAGGGTAGAGAACAATATTTTTAGTGCTTCTCCCATCAGAAATAGTCATGTCCCATGACCGACATCTAATGTAAGCATCCGTTGTAGCTAACCATGGCCTACCCAGAATAATGGGATACCCTCCTAATGTAGCTTTAGGGGAAAGGATCATGAAATCTATTGGATAATCCCAAGAGTCTAGAGTAACAACAAGGTCTTCTACTATACCATTTGGTTTGAAAGTGGAACTGTTAGCAAGCTGCAAGACAATAGGAGTAGGTCTCATATTTGCAACATTCAGTTGCTACAGGATATCCTTAGTCATCACATTGATCGTTGCTCCCAAGTCTATTAGAGCATTCTTTACTTGGATTCCATTGATGATGACTCCAACTACAGGACTACCTGAGTCAGTATATTTAGGAACAATGAATTTCCCAAGCATGATATCTGCCAATTGTCCCACCACATGAATGGTAGTGGGGTCCTTCTTTTTCCTCCCTGGCTTTTTGAGACATGCTTCCTTGATTTACCTACTATATATGGGGATGTATTTTATGGCCTGGAACAAAGGTATCTTGACACATGTTTTTTAACTAATCTAGGATATCAAAAGTTATTTCTTCATTTTCTTCCTTTTGTTTAACAACTTCTAACCTTTGAGGAAATGGTGGGTCTTGATCGGACTGTTGAACTAGTTCAGGATTCTTGGGCACACTTGACTGAGCAGGTATATTTGATAGATTTTGATGCTCCTCTTCTTCCACAAGAAGCTCTGATAGGAGTGGAAGGAGATGACAAAGTGGTTCCTGAACGTAGATGAATATCATTCACACTCACAACATATGTAGGAAATTGGTTAGGATCTACATAGTAGATTGGCTGTTGCTGTGGTTTGTTATTTGGGTTAGGTGTGGTGAGCTAGTAACTGAGTAGGTCTAGGTGTGCTAGAGTTTGAGTTAGGAGGAGGGGGAATTATGGCAGGTTGTTGAGGTTGTAGAGGAGGTTGCATGTAACCAGTTGTCTGGTTTGGCCATTGTTGTCCTCCCCTCCATTGGGATGTTTGTTTCTAGTTTCCTGGAGGCTACTGTCGATTCCCCTGGAATTGCTGCCACTGGGGTGGAGAGTTTTGGTAATTGGGTTAAGTATTTGGAGGGTTATTCCAAGGCTGAGGTGGATAGCCTCCAAATTTGGATGGGTATGGGGGTTTCCATTGATTACCAAATGCATAAGAATTGAAATGTAAAAGATAATGGATCTAATGGCATACCTTGTCTTGGAGCCCATGGTATTCTTTGTGCAATGTAGAAAACTTGTTCATTATCAACCTAAATTGGCCTAAATTCTAGTGGAATCTATTTGCTATCAATGTTGGCTACCATTTTGCATCTGCAGTCCTTCTTCTTTTTTCTGCAATGAGGACAATATTCTGCCAGCATTGCCTTTGACTCCTCATGTTTCTTCTTTGCTTGAAGTGTATCTAGCTGAGTAGTCATATTGTTTATGATATCCTGCTTGAAATATGCCAACAAATAAGTTATTTCCATCCTTGAGAATCCATTAGTGGAGGATTTACCCATAGAATATTGGTAACCTCTTCCTTTCTTTAGAGCTTCCCTGGAATAATTTTGACATATCTTCTTAATATCATCCCAGGGAACTTGGGTGATATCTCCTCCTCCTATCAGATCCAGAGCATCAATGCATTTTTCATTGATCCCTCTAAGGAAGAGTAACTTTTCAGACTCTTCATTGAGTCCATGATGTGGAGATTTCTATAGGAAAAACAAAAACCTTGAAATATAGTCCTCTAAACTTTCATCTTCCTTCTGGTGCATCCTGAAGATATCATCTCCTCTCATATCACTGCCCCTACAATATTCTTTATACTTCTCAAGAAACTTTGTTTTTATATCATCCCAATTCTATACAATATTCCTACCTAATCTCATAAACCATCTTAACGTAACTTCTTTCAAGGTGGTAGGAAACAATTTAAGCCTATGAGCATCAGTACTATAGTCATAGATTCTGCAGAGGATATCAAACTCAAACAAGAAAGTGTCAGGGTCTTCTGTTACAAGCCCATAGAACTTAGGAAGAATAGAAGCAGGGATGTTCTTGAGATTATCAACTTCATTCTGGTGAGTGATAGGAAATGGAAAAGATGGTTGGTTAGGTCTATTTGGATTTGCACCAGCCATATCTGCTTGATGGAGTGCCAAAGCTAATGGATTCTCAATCAGGTTTTGGGTGGCTTGGTCTTCAGAGGAAGTTTCAGAACTGATCAAATTGGGGAATGCATCAACAAAAGGATTTGCCTCCTCTTTTTCTTCATCTCTTGGAATATTTTGAAACTCAACTAGCTGGATATTAGGATTAGGGTCATTAGGAAGGAATCTCCCATGAGCATCTCTTCTCCTACCTCTATGCATGCGGTATTAACTTAGTATCAACCAACTCACACAAAGAATTGGTGAAAGAATAGAAAATCATTACTTTTCTCAAATGAAGGGTATACTAGGAACAAACTTAAAAGATACTAAAACAAGAAAGAAACTAGAAATGACTCCAAAGAACTTCCTAGTTTGACAACATCCCTGACAACGGCGCCAAAAATATTGGCCTCCTCTAATGGTTCAATAACTAAGCCCTTCAAGTTGTGACTTAGAGATTAGATATTTGCACTAAGTAGTTATCTTGATCATCATGAAGATTCATTTCATTGTCAACCTAGGGACGTGAACATGAAATGGGTCAGCACTATCTATGCACTAGGATTCAACTGTAGTCATCCTTATTCTATAACTAGAAAGGAACAATACTGAAAACAAAATGCTTAAAAGGAATTAACATAAGTATTGAGTATGAATCAACAACTAAACTAGGCATCAACAATTGAAATGAAATGGATGATAGAAATAGAAATCTCAACAAATAGGCATGAAGTTACTTTGTCTACCTTGGCTGTAGGAACAGTCACAGAACAGAGTTCCAATGGCTGCAGGAACAGACAACTATTGAGACCATAACTAATTACTGAACATAAAAGTAACTATTAGACTAAATGGATGGAATTTTCACAAAGTGGCCCCCCTTGAATGAGTCTTCCCTAAGCTAACTCAGATGCAACAAATCAAAATATCATTTTATTCATTGAAAGCATGATTACATCATATCAGCAATATGACTGTATTACTTGAAACTGAAAATGCAAGTATAATATCAGAACATCCAACCTTATGAAAAGGGACATTTGATCATTATTTATAGAGGAAAAGCTTCTAACTAACCCTAACTAACTAGGCAGTCAATTCCAACAGAATAGGAGGACGCCATTTATCGAAAGCATGGAAAAGAGGGAGGAAGTTATGCATATGCCAGATTTAGTCAAATCAAACTTGCCTCAACAAGGATATAGTACAGCAACACCTCCTAGATTTTCTCAACTAACAGACATGATCATTTAAAAGGTAAGTTACAACTTCCACATGAGCTGAGAGTTTCCCTCCATTAACCTCTTTAATGACCATCTCTTTGACTTATTTAGCAACTGACCAACTGGCATCAACTTCTTCCACTTTGCAAGGTTCATTTATATCTACATCTTAATGTGAACCTACATAATGACATTAGCGTGTACAAAACAATTGCATATCCATAAACACCTTAGAATAACATCCATTCAATCACATGTAAAATTAATATAGATATATCACATAGCAGGTTAATACTATCAAAAGTCACAAGGATAAGTTCATGCCCAAGGTTCATAGATTTAGGGAAATAACATAGAGAGTGTCAATAATTAGGTGCTAAAGTCCCATAGTAATAACAACAAACATATGATAAACCCTATAAAAAATGAGTCATTATTTGGACTCATCAGGTACCATAACACGAAGTATTTTCATGCTTCTTCCCAAATCAAAAGAGCTTCTAAATCAATATTTTCAATTCAAGATGTTGAAATAGGAAGTTGGATTACAAATGCAAAGGAGATTCAAAATGAAGGGGTTAAATTTTATAGGAACCTCCTTGCCCCCTCTAAGAATGGTCTAATTTAGGAAAATCAAGATGAACATATCTTGTTGGATGCAATTCCAAATACCATCTCTTAGGAGGATAATGAGGGGTTGATGAAGCCTTTCACTTTGGAAGAAGTCAGGAAGGTAGTTTTCTCCCTCTCTCCAGACAAGGCACCAGATCTGAATGGGTTTACAACTCTATTTTTTCAAAAATGTTGGGATGTGCTAGGTTTTGATTTGTTGCAATCCATGGAAGAGTCACAAAAGAATGGGTCAATGTTGAATAGTTTTAATGTGACAAATATTGCAATTTTGCCAAAAATAAAGGAGCCGAAGACTTTTGCAGAATTTAGGCTCATATCATTGTGTAATATAGTTTATAAAATCTTCACAAAGGAAATATACTTAAGATTACAACATCTTATCCCAAAAATCATCTCACAAGAACAAGGGGGCTTTGTCTTGGGTAGAGAAAAAACTGAGGGTGCATTGGTTGCACATGGAGTACTTCATTCTATTAATTCCAATCATCTATCTTCCTTCATTGTAAAACTTGATATGATGAAAGTGCATGACATGGTAGATTGGAGTTTTTTAATGAAAGTGTTGGCTAAATTTGGATTTTGTAGTAAATGGTGCAAATGGATATTATCTTGTTTGTCAGGAGCCAAATTTTCAGTGATTATCAATGGTATTCCTTCAGGCTTCTTCAGTGCTTCACAGGGTGTAAGACAAGGAGACCCCTTATCCCCTTTCCTCTTCATTATTATGGCTGAGGCTTTAGGTAGGAAAATAAAGGAAATACATAGATTGGGTTGGTGGAAAGGTGTAATTATTCCTCACACTACTATTTCAGTTACACACAATCTCTTTGCAGATGATACATTGCTTTACGCGAAAGGAATTATTGCAGAAACTAGGGAAATAAAAAGGGTTTTGGACTTGTATTCATCAGTATCGGGGTAGAAGAAAAATGCTCAAAAATCTAAGGTTTATGTCTTCAACACTAAGGCATCCATCAAAAGTAAAATTATTCATATTTTAGGCTTTCAAGAAGCAAAACTTCCATGCACATATTTGGGAATCCCATTCTTTATGGGAGAAAACAAGTGTTCTTATTGGTCTAATGTCATAGAAAGGATAAAATCCAGAGTCTCTGCATGGAGAGCCTGTTGGTTATCACTATCAGGTTGCATCTTGTTAGTCAAGTCTATCTTAACAACAATCCCCAACTACTTTATAGCAGTCCTTAAAGCTCCTAAATCAATTATTGATCAAATTGAAAAGGTTATTAGGGGTTTTTTATGGAAGGGGAATATGGATGAGGGAAAAAAAATCCTCTAATTTCTCTAGATAGTATGTCTTCTGAAAAGCTCAAAGGTGGAGTTGGAATGCATAATATCTCTAAATGCAACATGGCTTTTGGGGGAAAATTAGTTTGGAAAATGTACAATAAGCCTCATTCTATGTGGTGCCAAATAATGTAGGCAAAGTATTTAGAATCTCAAAATCTGACAAGAATGTTTACAATATCCAATCCTCCAAATGAATATGCTATGTGGAATTTCATGGTGTCTTGTCGGAAGGTGGTCACATCTTACTTGTCTTAGGAAGTTCATAATGGTGAAGATGTTCATTTTTGGAATGACTCTTGGAATGGTCATCCTCTTTTTAAAGATTTTCAAGATTTGCAGTCAACTATCCCAGTTTTGTCTCACTCATGGGGCACTAGGCTGATTGATTATGTTGATTCGATAGAATTGGTTTCAGGGAGGGTAAAATGGAAGCAATTTTTGAAAATGCAAATAACAGAAGGTCAAAAGGACTTCATGCATAAGGCCCTGGCTAAAAGAGTAGTGTTTTTGTCAAGATCTTCTGATAAGATTATTTGGGACCCCTCCAAAGATGGTAATTATTCAATTAAGCAATGGTATAAAGCAATCCTTAATAGAGATGCTCAAATTCAGTCACAAAGAGCCTTCCCCTTTTCTTGGAATAGTATGGTCTTGCCGAAAACAGGGAGTTTTGCATGGCTAGTGCTATGCAAAATGGTGTTAACAAGTGAAATACTTAATAAGTTAGGAATTAAAAAACCCTTTAAATGTGTATTATGTGAAGAAGTTTTTGAAAATGTTGATCATTTGTTCTTGCAATGTCAATTTGCTTAGGGCTGTTGGAAGTTTGTGCTTCACAAATTGGGTTTTTTTACTCCATTGCCAAAAATAATTTGGGATCTATTTCAAGCTTGACCTGTGTTATATAAATCCTCCTTTTTCGCATGCATTTGGTGCCTAATTACAGCTACAATTCTTTGGGAATTATGGTGGGAGAGTAACAAATGCATTTTTAGAAAGATCTCTTCTTCAGTTCAGAATGTTTAGTGTATAATTGAGAACTCAACTTTAGAAGTAGTTAATGTTTATGTTCAAAGTTATAAGAATGTAAGTTCTCTCTTCACAGCATGGGATGATAGCATACTAAGGAATTGGAAGGGTATATGTATTCCATTCAAAGGAAGTCTGCAACAACCTCACAAGCCCAAAATTGATAGGGGTCAAGTTAAATGGCAAACTCCAATTTCAGGTTTTCTCAAGTTGAATTTTGATGGAGCTTCGAAAGGTAATCCAGGAGTGTCTAGGGTGGGGGTATATATTAGGGATTCACATGGGGTCTTGAAGGCATCCAAGTCAATTTCTCTTTCTATAGGTACAAACACAATTGCAGAAGTAATGGAGGTTCTTCATGGTTTTTTTCTTGCCAGATGGCTAGGTATCTCTAGAATTCACATAGAAGGAGATTCATTAATAATTATAAACACATGTAAAGAGAGATCATGCTATAATTGGAACCAAAAGTATGTAATGAAGATTGTTTGGAGGTTGCTTGATAAGTTTGAATTTTTTCATATATCTCACATTTATAGAGAAGGGAATAGCCTAGCAGATCTCTTGGAAAATTGGGGGTGCCAAAGGAAAATAGTGTCTATTTTTGGAGAGAGTGTCGATGTTGATGCTTTTCCAATGTTAGCTCGGATAGTAGCCAATGAAATGTGTGCATAGTGTAATGGTGTGGTTGGTGCGTTCAAAGTGTAAAAATTCTCCTTCAGTGTTACTTGTTCATGTCAGAGAGACCCTGAAGATCATCCCCTTGATATCCCAAAGACATGCTATATCGACGCGACCTTGGCTCATCGATGGGAGTTTAAGTGGTGTCCATTCGACACAAGATTTTTCCAATGATATACTCTACAAGTTTGGAGGTTGCAGAATGTGCTCAAAATGGAACTTTATTTGCTTTTGGTCAACTAGGGTTTTATCAGATAAATCCTATCCATTCTTGTTCATTTAGCTAATAGGTTTCTATTTTGATGTTGACCAATTAGAGTAGGTCTTTGGTTACCTAAGTGAAAACTTATGTCATCATCTTCATGTGTATGACCAGCCCCTCTTTCCTAATTCACCAGTCAGTGAGACTCAGGTGATCGTCTCTTTGACAAATTGATAATATTCTACTTCAGCGTGACTTGTTCATATTGGCAAGACCTTGAAGTTTGTCTCCTTGATGGATCAATAACATTCTATATCGGTGTGACTTCAGACTTTCAATGGGAGTCTAAATGGTGTTCGACTGATGCATTGATGGTATGCTTATCAATGGGACTTGGTTAGCTATTTCATGTCCCTCCAATACTCTGATGGTGGGACCAGACTGGAAGGGAGTGAAGGTGAATGGTGGCGTGTGTGTGGGACCTGACATATGAAGGAAAATAAGGTAAGGAAATGTGGCTACAAATGATTGGTGTAGGTGTTGCCACTAAGGTTATTCTTCATCGGAGAGACAAAGGAATATCGACAGGAGATAGATTTAAGTCCCCTCGATGCAGCGATAGTATGGGATGAATGTAGATCAATGGATGAGGATGAAAGTTATTCATCGAAGGGAGATCAAGAAATTGATGGGAGAGTTTTGGTGTCTCATCGATATTGTGATGGAAGTTGAACTGCATGATGTGTGTTGTGGGTCCTGAAAGGTGACGTTTGTCAATAGGTGGTGGACATCGATTGGTCGACAAGGCGATTCACATCCTTGTTGTGAATCGCGAAGTGACAAATTGGTGATGACTTGTATGGTGGGCCCGTGCACAGTGTTAAGGCTTCATCGAAATGACTTTGAGGATATTAGAGAAAAATAATTCCCTATCCCACTGACATAGCAATATGCATTGTACAGTGGAGATGAAGCACTAAAGTTGATCCAATGGTAAAGATCAAGGTTAGAAGGCATTGATGAGACATAGGGACATCGGTAGGAGAATATAGTCGGTCCCCTCAATACTCCAATGTGAGACCCGAGTGATGACACAGGTGAAGTGTTGGTGACATTCAACTGGACAATTGGCCTTCTCACAACCTTTTGTCCTAGTTGTTTTGCAGGACCTGCAAAATTGTCTCATCGATGAACTGATGAGATTGTTTCAGTGTGACCGGGTGTCATCAGCGGGACTCTGTCTTATGTCTCCTCAATAGACCGATAACATTCCCCTCAGTGGGACATTGCTTCATCAGTGGGACTCTCCTCTATTTCTCTTCGACGAACCAATAGACTATGGTGGGACCCAAGTTGTCAGGAGGAAAGCAGTAATTGATACAAGCCATGCTGACTCAGTAGTGGGGACCACATGGATCGGTATAGTGAACATCCAAAGAAGGCAGATGTTGTGTTCCAGGGTGAGAACGATTTTCACAATGTTATACTCAAAGCTTAGTTAGTCTGGGGTATGTAGTTTTTTATCAAGGGGTTTTCAGTGTTTTGCACATAAGCTATTTGGGCATAAAAGGTTTTTGGTTAGGGGATGTTGGGTATCTAGAGTTATGTGATCTTTTGTATAATCGAGAGTGGTGTAATTATATATGTAATATGGGTTGTTTAGGGTCATGATTAGGGGAAATATGGTTTAGTTTAAATGGGGCCTATGAATTCTCATGTGGAAGCTTTTATGTTTTCAAGTCTGGCTAGCAAGAGCCATTGTTATTCATTTTTGTAAATTTTATTATATTATATTAATATATATGCAAGCTTCTTGCCTTTTGCCTAAAAATAAAATAAAATTATCATTTCCTCTTATCCACACTAATTAAATAATTTTTAATTATTTAATTATTTCTAATTTTCTTTCATCAACTATATTTAATTAATTTATCATTTCCTCTTATCCACACTAATTAAATAATTTTTAATTATTTAATTATTTCTAATTTTCTTTCATCCACTTTAGTTAATTTTCTTAAAATTATTTCTAATGTTCTTCCAACCACTTTGATTAAATAATTTTTAATTATTTTATTAATTTCTCAATTTTCTTCTATCCACATTAATTAAATATTTTTTAATTATTTAATTAATTCATGCATTCTTCTCATCCACCATAATTAAATAATTTTAGCTAATATTTCCTCTAAAATTAAATATATATTTTTTTAATGTAACTTTTCTATCTTTAAATTCTTTTAACAATAAAAAAATCAATATTTTTATTTATTTCCAAATTATATCTTCATCTCATGCACTTGAAATCAATTAATTAAATAAATTTATTTAGTTCTATTTATATTCTTCTATCTCCTAATTTAGTGAGTTGATTAAAACAACCTTAGTTCACTCTCACTCATCTCTTCCATACATACACTTAACATTTTAGCTCTTCATCTTGACACATGTCACTTGCACACTCATCATGATCTCTCATTCAATCTCATCCATTGATCTCTCCAATCATTTTATACCTTTGATCAGGTATCTGTGAAAGATATAAAACACTCATCATTTAGCCATTCAAATTCTCCACGAATTTTGAAATCTCTCCATGAATCTTGATCTCTCCATCAATTTTGAGAAATCAAGTCATATTTGCATCAATGTTTTTATCAAGTTATTCCAAGCTAAGAGCAATCCACATATCATTATATAAATATTATTATCACATACAATGGAGTAAGGTTAGGAACATTTGTGGAGGTAAACTAATTTAATTTGATTTCTTTTATGTTTTGTGCATACACTTTCATTGATGTAGTCATTTGTTATTGAATTGGGTTTTTATTGATATTTCCACTTCAAGATTTGATAACATTATTAGGCTCGCACTAATTTCCACCCATAAACAAATGGGAAAATACAGGTGGTTAATATGAACTTGGTGTAACTCATAATAGGGTATAATAAAGTTTTACCCTAACAAAACTCAATGTTCACACTTAAATTTTTCTCATTTATCATCATGATTGATCATTAATATTTGTAAATCCAATTTAAGCTTGGTATTCCTAGTCATTTGAGAAGGTTATTGTGTCATGGTTTTATTATTTACTTAACAAGTTGCACATGTTGATTGAGGTTGTAGTTTCTCTTAAATAAAATAATATTGAGGTTTGACATTGTTAATAGTTGCAATCAAGAAGGAAATCCATCAATATGGATAAATTATTGAAGGGACACTTTTCCAATGGCTTGACTATTTTTAATCTCCACCTGGGGTCTTGAAATTGGTTTGAGAAATGATCATTCCCACCCAAGGAATAATAGAAAAGATGAGTGAGACAAAGCTTTGCTTTGACTTAAATAGATTTTTTTTGCTAGTAACATGAAAAATTGGTTAAAGTATAAGTCAAGCACACTTTTCTTATGTTTGATCCACTAAAAATATCTTCTATCTTGGCATGATGGCTTAAATAGTAAAAAAAAAATCCTAAAGGTTTAAGTGAACACTTAAGTGCAATTTTATGGTGACTTAATTGAGTGGAAACTCCACCTAATTTGGTGTGATGACTTAATATACATAATTTTTCACCATAAGTCAAAAAATATGTAATTTATTAATGGTTGGACTATCAAATTATTTTCCCTACTCTAATAAAATTGGCTCAAGTGGTGGGAAATTTCACCCAACAGTAGAACAGTGGCAACAACATTATATGGCTCTACATGGGCATGATTTTGGTGTGGTTCAATTGTTATAATTTTTTGATAAAAAAATTAAATGAGTTTAAGTGGAAGAGACATTAATTGGTTGTGGTTTATCCACCTTTATTTTTTGTAAGGAATGATTTCAAGTTGGAAAATCCATAGAAGATCTCCATGAAACATGAAAAATTCAAACTTAGCTTTACAAAAATTTGTATATTTTAAGATTTTGAGGGAAATCGTATAAGAGGCATAACAATTATACATCAGTTGGACCAATTCATAACAAGATATTGCATTTATAATAATACAAATTATATCATTTCGCAATTTTTCTTATAACGTTTTGTATTCATTTTAGTGTATCCCTTGCCTAGGTGTTTCCCCCCTTTTAGCCTCTTGACTAACCTTAGTATAACCTTATCCCTTTCCTTTTCTATTCTCCATACGTTTTTTCCCTTTCTCGTGTGTCTCTTATCACTTAAGTTTCCCTTAGTTATCATTCCCATGTAATGATTATCCTTTCCCAATCCTCTCATCTAACATTTATGACTATCCTCATGTGTAGTGAACCCTTCTCTTTTCCTTCCTAAAATACCACTTTTTGTAGCTTATCTTGACATAAAATCATCACCCTTTGACATTCCCCTTTTCCCTTATACTTGCTTAGAAAATTGGGCTTCTCAAATATAAGGACATTTCCATAGTGATGAGTGTATTGAGTTGCAACATAGTCCTTGTATTATTTTTCCACCAAAAATTTAATGTATAATTCCCTATGGATTAATATGATTCTACTTGTTCCCTTCTTGAAATATTAGCCAAAACTTTCAAATACCCCCTCTCCCTCATTTTAACACATGAAATTATCAATTCCCTATCATTTTTTGCTTTTGAGAAAATTCTTCTCTTACATTGGCATTGCTAGAGCTATATATATTTGTAGTAGTTTTGTGGTTTTACTTTGAATCTCTAAAATAGTTTTTAAGGCTCATGGACATTACATCAAGCAATTTTATCTCATTGGGTCCTTATTTCCTATAGTTTTTCCTACCTTAGCCATTTTTTCTTCCCAATTCGATTTGATTTCACTATTTTTTTTTGCATATTTCCTCTCAATATCTTTCTCCCTTTATCCCTTGTCATCCTTAATTCCTTCCTAATTTTCTTTTTTGTCATTTGGTATCCTTTTTCCTTCTCCACATATCTCTTTCCACCTATTAGTTTCTATAGCCATTCAATTTTCAATTTCTATGCTTTGAATTTGCATGATTCCATGATTTGAATTTTACGATATATTTTACCATTATTATTTCATGTGGGTTCACATTTGAATACCCAGAAGGGGACTAATTGAGGTAAACCCCCCTTTAATTATTTTTGTTTTACATGGGTTTCTACATTAAATTTGTGTTTGCAAGTAATTTATAGAAGAATATGTGAAGATCTAATAGGTGTACTTGAAGACAAAAGTGCTCTAGAAAAAAGAAAATGAAGGTCCTCAATGAATTTTAATATTTTCTTGATATTAGATTGTGTTACCCCTTAGGCACCTCACTTTTAGATGGACAATTATTCACAATCTAGTTTCATAGTATCAACATGTTATCTTTGTTAGGTGAAATCTTTTCAATTAATTAATTTTTTGTTGTCTTTTGTATGCAATAAGTTGCAAGTGGACCATTCATTATCATGAGAGATGGGTTCTAGTGAATAACTACTCATGAAACATGGGTCAATGAGTTTGAATCGAAAAACTACACAGTTGAATCTTGATAGCAATATCATAACTTGACACGTACAAATATGATGTAGACCTGGGAAGCTTAACTCGATAAATCCGACAACATGCCTTTTAGAGGCATCTAAAAAGATTAAGATGACCTATCTGAACAATCTAAATCACTCTCAAAGTCTGGAAAACAACAGAAGTTAGATTTCTCACTTTCACCCCTTGAACCCTTGTAGTAGTGAAAACCTAGTTTTTGACTTCTAACTCTAATATCCTCCAAAACACTCAGAAAAAAAAAAAGGATTCAGATACCCATTTCAAGGCTATAAAACATATGTGAGTCCCAACATCAACTCCTTTGGACCAACATGGAGATCCAAAACCCCTACCATGGAAAAACCTAGTGAAATAGGCCTCTTTTTCAAAGAGAGTACCCTTAAAACTTCTCCAAACCCTCTGAAACCTTGGGGAAGCAGTTAAAATGCTCAAAAACCTCCAAATCCACATCAGATTTATTTGGTATGGAAAAACTTAGGCCAAATTTGAAAACCCTTATTTTAGGCATACATCATGAGGGTTTATTGAATATGGTACTTCCACAACCTCCCAGACCCTAAAACCACCTTGAACATAACCCAATAGCCCCTCACATGTTTAAAATTTCATAAAATATGACCTCCAATGCAGATTTTATCAAACTCCAGGCTTAAACCCCTTTTTTACATGCATTTCCCTTCACAAAACACTCAGGAACAACATGTCTCTAATTCTCATTTCTCTCCTAACACTTAATTCATGCATCCTACATGTAAAAAGGACTCCATAGGGCCCCTTACATGAGTTACAGTGGCCACATAAAGTGTAAGGGCCCTTTACATCATATTTAGATCACAAAACCCTCAAAACAGGGGTATACCAGCTGTGCACAAGGAAACCCTTAAAGAAAGCTACAAAGTCTTTATTAAGCCCTAAAACTAGATAGTAATCAATGTAAACACATTCCCATAAGAGGAAAACAAGATTACATAGCATAAATCAGCCTGTACAGCCTGTGCAAGCCTGCAAATAAGAGAAAAAACACATAAATTTTAGAAAAAAACTTAGAATTTCTTATTGCCAAAGCCTTGAATCTCGAACCAACATTAAAAATGATGTCTTCATGCCTTTTTAAAGGCCTCTCCATCTCAACCACCGACCAACTACCCCCTAACTGAAGTTTGAACTACTTATGACCGTTGGAATTCATAATTCCACCTTTTACACAATTTAATGCATTTACAAACTTAGTGAAGTATTTGTACATTATGACCCCCCTAAAACCATACCAAAGGCTTGGAAATAGCCTTAACACATTAAAAAACTCCAACCTTGTACAAATATTTTTCAACACAAAAACTTGCCTTCAAAGGCTACAAAATAAGTATTGGTCCAAGATTGAATTCTCCACTCCATGATCACTAAACACAAAAACCTTATGCTAAGACATACTCAATGGTCTTGAGTGACCTTATTCACCACAAAACATGCTTGAAATATCTAAACCTACCTATTTACCACCCTAGTTATCATCAAATTATTAAGCATGGAGGATGAGGTGTAGGTGCTCCTACACCAAAATACCTCTTGTAAGGTTAACCCTTGTGTGCCTATCACCACTTGTTCCTCCATTGTTGCATGTTTCAATTTATGAAACCAATTGATGCACAGTGTGATTTTATTTAGTATGTTATAACATCAATTACGTTGTAACTTAGGAAGATTAACCTTTTCTTGTTTAGACTTTTGAGAGAAATGTGGCTATTACTATCAAAGAGTTAGTATAATTCCCTTATGCATGTTCAAGTTGGGATGCTATTAATTTTATACCTTATTACATGTTTTACATTTGATCATGTTGTTGATATTCTAATAACTGAGCCTAAGACCATGGATTGTCTAAATTTAGCATAATTATGTTACATGGACTATTTAGTATTATCAATTTGGATTGGAGATGGTTTGATGTAGTTTAAAACTAGGAGTTAATATTGGTTATTGAAATGTATTCTCAAGGAATATTATGAATAAAGTGAATTTAGTTTGGTAAGAGATAAGGAATGGCATGATGCATAACTTAGGTTTTTTTTATTCAAGGGGTAAACGCTTTTGACCGGAGCTATGAACCAGAATACAACCATTCAACAATACCACCCCAACGAGGTTTGAACCTCGGTGGCAAGAACAACAATGCCACCTATAAACCATCACACCATGCCAATACCGGCATGATGCATAACTTAGTTAAGGAATATACTAATGTGTATTATGTCTTCTGACAAGGGATACTATGTGTGAGAGGGGGTAGGGACCTTCAAAAGTTATCAAGAAGTTTGAAGAGATTGGTAACCAATCCTACATTGATGCTAGTGAAGGTAACCTTAATTCAACGAAAGGTAAGATTCAGGTAAGGTATAAGTGGTAGTTATATATATTTAAAGACATTTAAATAATAAGAACAATGTTGAAAAACAAAATAGATAGATTAAAGGGTAAATACCATATTTATATTTTCATTTCCTTCAATGGTGAAATTTGAATTGATACAAATATTAAGTAGAACATAACCTATATGGATTGTCATTTATTAAATCATGAAATGATTTTAATAAGATTTATGAAATTTAATGATTAAAGTCAATTCTTAACCATGTACATATTTTGGATATAAAAATACAAATGTTGTGACGATGTGCGGGGAAATGAGTGCTAATGGGAAAGCAGAAGGGAGAAGCATCTAAACCCCATTGAGATGCTTCATTTATTGAAGTATCAAGTCATGACAGATGATTGTGTAATGAGTCAACATGGTTGTTTGATATGTCTAGGTTTTCTTTTTATGACTTGAGTCAATGCTATTTTTTTGTTGTATCTTGTGGAATGATTTTTGTGTTCAAATTCATGTGTCTTGATGTGAGTTTTTTCAAGGCATATGAGTTCAATTAAATTTTAGTTTAAAAAGTGATGTATATTTTATGTGGTTTAAAAGTGTTCTAAAATATTAATTTTAGTTGTTTTTGGTGTTTTTTAAAACCTTAAGTATATAACCAAGGGTTAGGCACACTTTGGAGACCATAACTCTTTTCATTAATGAGTTTTGACTCTATGTTTTCTTCTTTTTTTCATTGTGACGAAAATTGGAGTCTAGGGTTAGGTTTTTAGATTTTTCATTGAGAGGAGAAAATAAAAAGAGGGTGAAAGTGAGAAAACGGTCATTATTTTTGGAGGAGAAAAAGAAATAGCTATGGAAGAAAGAGTTTGGAAGGGTTTTGAAGCAAGAAGGAAATGTAGGAGGTCAAGAAGAAGAGATAAGTCTTTTTAACCTAAGCTTTCTATTGTTAATGGTTGTGGAAATTTTGTTTTGTATGTGAATGGATTTATGGTGTTGCTTAGTTAAGAAACTCATATGAGTATGTCACCTATGTGTTGTTTATTATTTTGAACTTGTAAATATTTTTGAGAAACTCATATGGGTATGTCTTTAACTTTCCTTGAGGGTTGTGGGTTGTTTATGTTGTGAGAGCTTTGGAGTTTTGGTGTTTCTCCCTGCTCGGGAGATGGCTAGAGCCATGCTATGGATTTATGATGCCATATTTGGATGGGTGTAGAGCTTTAACTTCTCTTCCAATGGCATGCTACCATAGTGCTTCTCTGATTTTCTCTTAAAGATGGTTAATGGAGTTATTTCATGAAAAGACATATATATATATATTGTATTGATGTTCATCCTTATAACAGGATCTAAAAGAAAATATTGTAAACCCTTCTGCTTTTAAAAGAAGAAGGAATGATGTAAGTTATTTTAGAAGAGGTTTTAATAAATTTCTTATATCATTCTTTGTTATTTTGAAAAGTGAAGAAATAGATATGAAAACTAATATAAAATAGAGGTTGCAATATTACAAGTGAAAAAGAAAGAATAAAACTTTTGCTTGTTTTAAAAAGTAAATCTGAACCTTCACGTATGCTCATAAATTTACTTTTAAATGTATAATATATATTTATATATGGGGTGTATATACTTGTACCTATATTAATTACTTTTATTTATGGGATGAATATACACCTTGTAGATTAATTATTTTGTGTATATACAATTTAAACATATACATGCAAATATGATATATTTCACATATTATTACTAACATAATAAACTTTCATTATGCATTTATATTAATACTAGTTTAGTATTAATAACTTTAGATTAATATTAATTTAATATTTGAATAATATATATGACCATTCAATTATTATAAAACTAAAGGTGTATTTTAATATATATATATATATCAATAATAAATTTTATAAGATTAAAAATTATTTTAAATATTATATATGATAATATTAAAATATTATAAAATTAAAATTTTATTTTGAATTTTTGAATAAAAGAAAGTAAAAATTAATTAATTAATTAAGGGGTCGACCTATGTAGAGGCGCAACCCTACACAGGCGGCTTGGGTGGGTGTGGCCCAAGAGGTCGCAACCCCATTGCAAGCCACAACTTGCAATGGAGGTTGCGAACTCCTTGGAGGCAATGACCTCCCATGAAAAGGGGGCTTGACCATCTATTTTTTTTAAATAATAGTAACAAATAATGAATAATAATTACTATTGTAAAAAAGGAATAAAACCATAAAAAATAGTAGCAGTTAATGTATATCTTGGCTGCAAAAAACAACACAAACCCATAACAAAAAAATATATAATGTCCTAAAAATTCATAAAAGTTGTTACCTGCGACACAACAAAACAAACAATCAAAGATGTGGAAATTAAAAATCATCGAAAAACAAAACAAGAGTTCATGTAGGGAGTTCTCAATGGGAGAAAATGGTATTCAAAATGGAGGAATAAAATTAATGTAAACCTGTAAATACAAATGGGAGACAAATAATCCCAAACTCCATGAGAGTCTCCTCACCTCCTTCCTTCAAACCTGCAAAACCCAAATAAAGTGAAAATGAAAAGAGAATAGGTTAAAAGAGCATCCTTATGTTTTAGGGTTGCAAGTGAATCCCTAAGATCCAATGACCAAAATTAAAACTCATCCAATGACTGAGATTGAGTGCGCACTCAGTTAACTCTAATCAATGGTTATCTAAATTAAACTTATTTTAATTTCTAATTAGTTTATGGTGGGGATCAATGGCACTAGGACCCTTAAGTTTAAGTTGTAACTTAAAGATACTTTCATAATATTTAAATGTGCATTAAGAGATTTAATAAATTAAATTAAGTCACTTTTGGGATATTTGCATAGAATCCTTGACTTTATAAAATTATATTTGAGTCAACCTATACAACCTACAAAATAATCAATTCGTTTTGGGAATATTTGAATGCAGACTTGAATCCTTATAAACTAATTAAGTTATTTATAAGACATTTAAATAAAAGTTTGTTAAATGTGAAATGGGAATTAAGGTTACATAAAGGAATCCATTTTATTGTGTTGCCAATTATTAAGATTAGATGTTAATAATATTTTCTTGTGATTGCAATCAAAATATCGATATATAAATAATATCATTGGTATAGACGTTCATTGGTTATAACATACATATGAGAATTTAATAAGTAGTGTCCATAAAATTTAGCAAAGAGTGATTTTAATATGGATCTAACGTAATCATTATAATAATATCAACATTGTACTTGAATAAATAAATAGTGGCATTTACTTAAAAATTAATGTATGTATTACAATTGAGTATCAATATTAGTATTTAATAACACTATTAATATTAAAATTCACATCAACATTGATAGTAATGGAAAGAGTGTTAAATGAGGATAAAAATTTTAACGTCATTCTTAGCATCAATGAATAATGATGTTAATACTAAAATATACATCAATACTGATACCAACATTATTATTAATTGAGAACGTAAATAGTACTATGAGATAATATCTAGATGCTATAATAATTTTAATTACAGATTACAATATTCTGGGAGTAAATTGTAAATCCTATCTCATTTATACCAACCATTAAATATTTAAATTTAGACTAATATTATACTATTAGCAGAAATAGTAATAATATTGATGAGATTGGCGATGTCAACCTAATACTAATGTTAAGAAAAGATACTATTAATGATAATATACATGTTGTTAAAGTCTATTTCGACGAGGATGACTGAACTTATCCTAAAATAATTAATATCACTATTATTTCAAAAGCAAGTGAAATTGGGGATAAGAGTAATATGTTTATTAAATATAGTATTACAAATCAATGATAATAGTAAATACCACTAATAGTGATACAGTTAAAGGATATTAATGTGGCTAGGTAATAACTATATTGCATTAACTATTATTTCTTTAATGAAAATGAAATATTAGGAATGACAAGTAGATACTAGAGCAAGATATCACATTAGTGTGTTTTTTAATAAAAGAGGGTAAATAATTTATTGATCCAAGAAACCAATACAAAGTAAGAAAGTACAACCAATCCACCAAGGGTCAAAAACCAACAACAGAGCCATCAAGCAACTCCCAAGAAACATCTCATATCCTCCATAACTAGATCCTCCAGTTCCTGAGAAAGATTATCAAGAAGACATCCCCAGTCTCCCACATTCCAATTTCCCATCCATTTCAATGCCCATTTAGCCAAACCATTGGCCACCTTATTCCAATCCCCTAGGATATGGTAAAAGGTGATAAAATCCATGACTCCACCCAGAGAGATGATTTGTCTAATCACCACAACCAACTGCCTGTTCACATCCTCTAATTGATGCTTGTTTAGCAAGTCAATCACAATATGAAAATCATATTCACAAATTATCCCTCTCCAACCAAGGGCACAAGCCCTTTTCAAAGCTAAGAGAATAGCCAGAGCCTCCATGAAATTATTAGAGTGCCTACCCCTGTATTCTGAGAAGAAGAACTCAACCACTCCAGAACTATCTCTACCAATGCCACCAACCCCAACATGGCCAAGATTACCTCTAGAGGGCCCATCAGAATTAATCTTCAACACCCCAAGAGGAGGTGACCTCCAATGACCATCTCTCAAAACCTTCCCTTTGGTACTCTGACCCAGACCAAGGCTAGGCCCATCCTTGACACAAACTGGAAGCCCCAAATGTTGAACCACCCTATGTCCATAGGATCCATGGAGACCGAAAGATCACACTTGGCCACCAAATTCTCTTGAAGAACCCCAAAAATTCTTAACCAAACTTGTTGCACCTGAAGCTTCTTATCCAAAAAGATCCTACAGTTGCGCTCCAACCAAATATGCCAGATAATAAAGGTAGGACCAATTGTCCAAGCTATGTGGAGGAAGGAAGCCTTAGTAGGAGAATTCCCAGCCTGAACCAAAACTCAACCAAAGAGGAGGTGTGCTTACATGATTGATTCCAAGCATCCCATAAGAGATGTCGAATCGCCCTAACAAAAGACCACTAAAAAAGAGATGAGAAGAATTCTCATCACTATTAGAGCACAAGACACACATGGAGGGGCCTTGAAAAACACACTTCCAAAGATTCTCCTAGGTCAGACACCTATTATAAATCACAAGCTAAGAGAAGAAATTGCATTTTGGTTGAGATAATTTATTCTAGATCTACTTCCACCAGGGGACCCTCGTACACCCAAAAATCTATTTATCTAGCACTTGGTAGCCAATAATAATAGAGAATTTACCTTTCAGGTTGTGACCCCAAGCCAAAACATACCTCTCTAGAAGAGAGTTGTAGGCCCTACCAACCAAAATACAAGTGAGATCCTCCATTGACCCCCTAAGAGGTCACTCATGCGGGTCCTTCCACCTGTACAAAGTAGCCAAAGCCAGAACTTGAGGGGTTTTGAAATCCTCCACACGACTTCATCGAATCTCTAGAAAATTCCTACATAAATCCTGCAAGTGAGGGTGTGTTGAAATAATAGGATGGTGCCCATTCCATGAAGATGTCACATTAGTGTGTTATAACTTAGAGTTAAAAAAAAAATGGTTGTGTTGCATGTTCACATGTAAAAATTGTGGGCATGTCATTTGGTATTAGAGCATCCAAGTTGCAACATCGAGAACTCTGGGTATCGAGTGGGTCTTAGTAGTTTCATATGGTGGTATCGTACAAGTTAGTGTAGGATAATTATTTTAGATTATGAAAATAAATTGAATAAATAATTTAATTATGGCTGTGAAATTATCCTTGGGTGGAGAATAATGTAATATAAGTAATACACTTTCACATGGCTTGTAAGGATAAGTAAAGGTCAAAGTTATTATTGCTAAATAGTTCCCTTGAGTGTTTAAATCAAAATTACTAACTTGTTGAAGGTGACCTATCCTTATGAACTTAAATTATTATTAAAATCATACAACTTTTAACCTTAAATGGATAGATAATGTTTCTTTGGAACACGTCAAATTTGTAAGCATGTGTTTGGCTCATAGAGTGATAATGCATTGTAATATAATTTATGAAAGGAGCACCACCTTATTGTCTTTCATTTGATTTTAATTTTTAGTTCATGAATCATGGCTATTTAGAAAATAACAAGACTAACTAAGGAAAAACTAGTGCAAATAACAAATGTTCTTGTATAAGCTCTTTCCATATACCTCCTTATAACCTTGAGAACTAAGGGACATAATTGTTGTATATAAAATGTAAATATCATCTAGAGATCTTGGTTGGCTAAAGAAACCCTATTATAACCCCATAATAAGAATAAATAGTATGATTATCAAGAGTAAGCCATTAGAACATCTTCCCTAGTCTTATATGGAGTCTTATTAAATGTAAAGAATACTATCTATTAAAGTATAAATTAGTTGACATCATTGTAAAGTTACAAGTAGGACTTGATAATTGGTTGAGAATTGAACATGTATTTAACCTTTAAGACACTTTAAACTCTTAATCTTGCAAGTTCCTTCTATAACTTAAATCATGATCAAACATATATGCTACTTAGGTTTGTTTCACTTGAAGGAGATTAAAACACTAGGTATCATGCAATATGGTTGGTGGGATAATTTCCAAGTAATGAAGTTAATGGTTGGGAGATCCTCTCCTTCCTATAAGAGAACATAAATAAATTTAAAAAGCATGCATTATTCCACTATGGGAAAAACAATAGAAGCTATAGAATTTCTTGGGAACATAGTAATTAAATGGGAAATTATTCAATGGGGATTTAAAGGTACATTGCATTTATCATATTGTTTCAAATATATAAAACAAGGTTTATAGATCATAGTTGTTTGGAAACTAAAACTAATAGTTTATGTAAGAGTTTGTAGGTAAAACTAAATAAATTATGTAGTATTAACCCAATTAAAGTAGAAGGTAGACATCTTCTTTACCACAAATAAAAACATGAAGAATCCCTTTTGAAGAGAAAACAATTAAGGTATGGTTAGGATCGAACATTGCTAGAACATTCTATTCTCACATATGTTCCTAGAAATTGAGGACTCATTAGTGCATAGATATGCAAGAGAAATTTGTTAGTTATACAACTATTAACTTTTTTCAAATAAATATCATATCCATAAGCTATGAATATTTATAGATTAGATTATTTTAATATTTAATTTGAAAATAAGTAATCAAATATGTTCAAATTGAGTGGAATTTAGTGATTGAAGTTATAAAATAGACATATCAATTTCAATTGATGATGTGTGTTATTATCCTATTGATTAAGGAGACCATGTATACATGAATTGTGTGGGAAAATTGTGTAAGCATTCCATTTTCTTGGGAATTTTCACTTTTTACATTTATGTTATTGTATGAATTTAGATAAAACTTTGGTATATGTATATATATGTGATTAGAAAATGTGAGATGATTCAAATTTAGAATATTGAAATGTAGAGTTGTAAAAGATTATTTTGGATGAATTATTGGAAAATTATGCATTGAATTATATCTTCCTTACATTGTAATGCTTCTTTTATCAAATTAAAATGTTGACATTCCATCTCCAAGCTGGAACTTCATCACAAACTTATTGTAAACTCCTATAGCTAAATGAACATTCAACCATGGAAGATGAAACCTTGTAAACCTAGTTATGCTAGAAATAAAGAATAATTATGTTGATTATAGAAAACACAATTATCCTCCATATATGTCACTTAAATTGACAATAGGAAACACAAATGAGTATTCCTAGTAAAATCTAGATGTGGTTGGAAGTGTGATGTCTCATGTATGTTAAATTTTAAATTGTGATCTAACTGATAGTTTTGATTAATGGGGAAAAATAGGTTTTGAGGGGACCCAAAACCCCTTACAAATCGGTTTTGAAGGGACCCAAAACCCTGTACAAAGAAAGTTGTAAATAGATTAAAATATGGATAATCAACAACTCATCAACAAAAACCATCCAAAAATTACACTAGACTACCCATGCTTCAATGATTAGGTTTTGAAGTGAACCTTAAACCCTTTACACCTAGGTTTTAACAAGGACCTTGAACCCAACAACAAAAAGAAATTGCCTGATTCAGTTGGGCAATAACACACCCTACAATAGCCATGACACAACAAGCCATCCGCTCAGCATTGAGCCACAAAAAGGAGGGCAATGAGAGCTCCCTTTCAAAACAATCAACCCCACCAAACTCCTTACCTCACACCAAACTCCTTACCTCAATAAGAGAGTTAAAAAGTAAGAATGAATGTATAGTAGCACTATTTTTTACCACAACCAGATCATCCAAACACCCCACCTTGATGGGGGAATTAGAGATAATCACTGAGCGCTGCGAAATGACCTTCATACAACACTATCCATCTTGATTCTCCAACCCATACTCCACCTCTATAGGAGAGAGCTCCACTCTATAGGAGAGGATAAAGCGAGAGACATAACTACCAAATTCACCACTCTCCTGCATACACAAGCTCCACCTCAATAGGAACTAGTAGAAGAGAATATCACCTCCCAAAACAACTACAAAATACAAGTCCACCTTAATAGGAGAGCGCTCTACCTCAATAGGAGAAATATTCACCTCTATAGAAGACAACAACTGTAGATACTAGCATAAAGGAACCACTCCAGTAGAAAGGGAAATCACATCATCCTTTGGAAACAAGAGGGCTTGGTACAGACTTTGGTAATGCCTCAACCAACAATAGTAAAATCCAACACCTCTGAGCGTTCAAGATAGACATTAAAAAAAAACTTAGCCAACAGAAAGTAATAAATATTACCCCCTTTAAATTTCAAAATATTCATATTTTGAAAGGGGATCAAACTAAATTTCTTAAAAATCAAAGCTTCCTGGGATATCAAATAAGATTTGGAAAAAAACTCAGTCCTCAAGAAAAGTCTTCAACATAGACCAAAAAGACACGAACAAGCAGAAACAAGTTTTTATGGATAACCTAACCAACATCTTCAAAGCCAAAACCAGAGCATCAAAATCACCCTTCAGCTCCAAAAACACCCGAGTCTTGAATGAACACATCCTAGCCAATAAAATAAACTTTGGGTGCATCCCAGACATCAAGAGAAGCTCCAAAAAGAGAGCAACAAAGATATCTTTGAGGACCAAAGAACATAGACCAATGGGGAAACCTTCTACAACCAGGAAGACATCCACAACAACAACTAGAAGTGTGAACCACCACTCCACCGAAGTCTTAGTAGTAGAAAAAACATTATGCACAACCCTCTTGAGACCCAATAAACCCATGAAGGGGAGATGCTTAGATTTAGTGCCAGAGGAGAAAAGCAACAACCCATCCAACACTATGAAACAAAATCCATAGGGAACAAGAAACACTTGCAACCACGATCCCAAAAATAGGGTTTCCCCAACAACTATTAACACCCAGACTCCCAACACTAAGAATTAGCATGGGAGGCTGAACCCATGAAAGAAAAATAATAATAAAACTAAAAAAATAGGTTGGGATAGCAACAAATCATGGAAAAAATAGCCCCAAAAAAGGATAAAAAAAGACAAAGATGCATAGGCAAAAGATCCCACAACCAACAAGAAGAATAAATGTAGCACAAGGGAAAGGTCACATCCCAAAACTTCCCAACAAGACGACAATAAAAACTAGTCCCTAAACACTACTCCCCAACAAGCCAACGACAACAACCAACACCACACCACACCTTCCCAATAGGAAGAAAGCAACAAAAAAACTTGCAATAGTGCTTCCCAGGACAAAGACAATAGCCAACACCATCCCTCAACAACCCAAGAGGCTAACACCAGCAACCATCCCTGCAATAGTAATCCTTCTGCATCTGTAGAATCATCTCCTTCCTCTCCAAAATCATCCCCTAATTTCAAATTCCCCCCCACTCCTCTTTGTACTTCCCCTCCACTCCATTGATTATTTTTTGTAATTGAATAGATCTAACTGATAGATAAAACTATGATTAGATATAAGTTATAAGATTTAACAAATACAATGGATAAATTTAGAAGACCCCTATTGAGTGAATAAAATGTGTGTAATTTAATTTTGTGATAGGATGTGGTGAACACCATATAAATTGTATGTGTTGTGGACTGTGGAAAGACCAATAAACTTTGTGTTGTGCCCCAAGTGTGTGATACATAATATCCAACTTGGGATAAGGGTGATGTGGACATCAAGTATGACCTACCTATGTATACCCTTTGAAACATAGAAAAAGGTAAGTGAATGGATGTGATGTATGTGAGGGTTTAAACACACTTACACCTTCTCTATTTTCATTAGAAAAAGAGATCTCCCAAGGATAGGGTTGACTTTCAACCTTGAGGTGAGTCAACCCTATTAGGAGGATCTATTGTTTTCTTATGATAGAAATGACTAAAATGCACTTTTGGGCGATAAAAATAAAATACTAAATAAACTTAATTATGTGATGCAAAGATTGAAATGTAGAGTTTAAGGATAGCACAAACAAAAATAGTAATTTGTTGGCATATCTAGGAAGTGCAGAACATGACAAACCTACCCAAAAAAGTGGGTTTTGAGTGTCCTACAAGGACTCATTCACCCAAGAGCAAACAAGTCTTTGTACAGGGTTTTTTCTTAGCTTCAAGGGTCCTCTGGTGCAAGATATAAACTTCTATTTGCCTTAGGTTTCACTATCGAAAATTTAAAAATAAATTCGAGGTTTGAGTTTCCTTGGCTTGAAAACTTTGTTAAAAACTTTGACAAATTAGTAAAATTTCTCCTTTGATCAATCTTCAACCCTTCTTCACTTGTAAATCTACACATACAAAGAGAGGGGAAAAATGTTTGTTTTTGGGTGAATAGGGGTTTTCCTTGGTCAAACCTTGGTTTGTTAATTAAACCTTGATAATGAAATAATGACAAAATGAAAGGAATTTGATGAATGAAAAATACTATGTCACAACTCACCAAACCCTTAATGGCTGCCCTTAGAGGAATGAAGTCTAATAAATCACTCTAAGGTCTGGATCTTGCATGAATTGGCTTGATTGGATGTTTGATTTGACACTTGATTTGATGCTTGATTTGATATTTTTCTATTGATGAATTTAGTGTACCTTCCCTTTGGAGGCTAACCCCCTACACAAACAAGGGGAAGGTACTAGGAAATGTATGGAGGGGTCCTTAGGAAGGGTCTTGAGACCATCTTTCCTATTATGATTATGGAAATATGGTATGTGGCTTCATTGGATACATGGTTAAATGATGATATGGGTACATAGTGATGACACATAGACTCTACATTTACTTAGCATTTTAGGTTAGAAAATCTAAAATAATATGGTAATGTGGGCTATTCATCGGCACTCGACACAGTTCATCCTCATAAATTATGTTGTGTGAGCCTTGTGATGTGAATCTTGTGTAGTTAATTGTGATGTTGGATAATTATGTTCTAAGTGATAGAGATATGTATAAATGAGATGATGCTAATTATTTCTTGAAAAATAATTGTGGAGTGCAATTTATTTTAAAGAAGTTTTAGTTGAAAATTATCATTATATGTTAACTATTTATGGCGATATTATTGGCATATTATATTGATGTGGATCTTATATACATGTGTGACTTTACTTTAGACGATCATTGTATTAAGTGAATTGATTGTGTGAATGGTGTAAAAATTTTGTGTTGAGAGTTGCATGGGAACTATAGTCTATGGTATGGCCTTTCCTTTCTAATACTTGGTTGCTAACATTGTGAAGGAAAAATTTTAAACTACGCTTCATTTTTATACTTTGATTTTCTTCAGGAATATAACAAATAATTCTTGACACATTCAAAAATTTATGTGCATGATCATATTAGGATTATATTTCCTAAACCTTAGAGAGTTCCAGGAGGAAGTCTACTCTAAGGGGAGGGGAACGTAAGGTCAACCCTTGTGTGCCTATCACCACTTTTCCTCCCTTGTTGCATGTTTCACTTTATGAAACCAATTGATACATAGTGTGATTTTCTTCAATATATTATAACATCAATTACATTGGTAAGTTAAGAAGATTAATCTTTTCTTGTTTAGACTTTTGAGAGAAACATGGATATAACTATCAAAGAGTTAGTATAATTCCCTTGTGCATGTTATAATTGGGATGCTATTAATTTTATACCTTATTACATGTTTTACATTTGATGATTTTGTTGAGATTTTGATAAATAAGCATAAGACCAAAAATTATCTAAATTTAGCATAATTATGCTATGTGGACTATTTAGTTTTAACCATTTGGATTGGAGATGGTTTTATGTAGTTTAAAACTAAGAGCTAATATTGGTTATTGAAATTTATTCTCAATGAATGTTACAAATAAAGTTAATTTGGTTTGGTAAGAGATAAGGAATGGCATGATGCATAATAGTGAAGGTAGGGACCTTCAAAAGTTATCAAGAAGTTATCTTTTGACAAGGGATAATACTTGTGAGAGGGCATAGGGACCTTAAGAAGTTATCAAGAAGTTCGAAAAGATTGGTAATCAATCCTACATTGATTCCAATGAAGGTAACCTTAATTCATCTAAAGGTAATATTCAGGTAAGATATAAGTGGTAGTTATATATGTTTAAAGATATTTAAATACTAAGAACAATGTTGAAAAAATAACTAGATAGATTAAAGGGTAAACACCATGTTTATATTTCCACTTTCTTTAATGGTGAATTTGAATTGATACAAATATTAAGTAGAGACTATATGGAATTTCATTTATTAAATCATGAAATGATTTTAATAAGGTTTATGAAATTTAATGATTTATAGAAATTATGAACCATGTACACATTTTGGATATAAAAATACTAGTGTTGTGACGATATGCAAGGAAATGAGTGCTAATGGGAGGGAAGAAGGGAGAAGCATCTAAACCCCATTGAAATACTTCATTTATCGAAGTCTCTGTTGCAGTTTGGTTGTCATGTCAAAAGTTCTATGAAGAGTGTTGCAATTAGGTTGTTTGGTTACTAGAGTCTCTGAGAAAATGCTCTGCATTTTTCCACTTATGATTTTTGCTCCTATGGTTTTGAGGATAGCTTTATGTTTTTTCAAGGCATGTGTGATCCAAGTTTCAAATAATTTGAGTTATCGAAAATGTTTTTTTGACAGTGGAAAATTGAAGACTGCGTTGATTCTATGAGGATGTTCTCAAAGGTGTAAAGGTTGGGTTTGCATATCTATGCATTTGAAGATATGGTTTTGTAGATCAAAAGTTAATTTCATTGATATGTGAAGGAGTTATATCCAAAGTTCCATGTCAATAATCCTTCCATAGAGAAAGTTAGAAGTGACAGTGTACCAGACTATGTTATTCGAAGACTAGTTTATATGTCTGTTGGCTTGCACCAACTTATTACTGCATGAAGTTGTAGAAGGGATGTATTAGAGTGTTCTTGAATATCATGTAATGCTTGTTGATGTTCCAAAAAGTGGTTTTTGGCTTCTCCAATATAGGCTATGGTCCAAAATGAATGTTTTGTTGGCTTGTGATCTTATTGAGACCAACTAAGGTTTGTTGATGGTGTGTGTCACAAATTCAAGATTGAGCGGAGGTTAAAGAGTGATTGAAGGTGCTGCATGGGTCATGTTGACTCATCTAGGAGAAACATAGATAATGTTTTATCATTCTTACGTACCGCCAATGGATGCGAAGGCCAACAAGATACATGTTATATGTTTTCATGTTTATGGTCAACCTAATTTGTATTTGCAAAGCGTACAAATGATGCTTATAGAAGATCAAAGTTGTGAAGATTTTTTTGAGACCAGGTTAAGCATGTGGTGGGATATGCAAGGTGTTTTCCTCTTACTGGTGTTGTGTGTAGTATTTTGGGTCTTTCCCTCTACATGTTTCATGTTGTTTTATCCTTGACCGACTTACAAATGTAATATATTTTTTTATAGGCTGACATGTGAAATGTAATCAATGTAATATCATGTATAAATTTCAAGCCTATTTGATCTAGGGGAAGGTATGATGACAATTGTGTAAGTGACTAAAAGAGAAAGAGCAGTTGTGGTAGATCTTGTTTGATTTCATTTTGATCATATTCCTATGAAAAAAGGCATGTGAAGAAGTGTGCTTAATTGTTTACTGGAGGCAATGAGCCGAAGGAAATGACTTCTTAATTTCTAAAAGAAGCATGCTAGTAGGAAACTGAGAAGGTATTTGTAGAGTTAGAAAAGAAGAATTGCAATCATCAAAAGAGATTGAGCTTAATTATTAGTTTCAAGAAGTGGAATGATTACCATTCTGTAATCATTCTTGGTGTATGCTCAAACCAAGGAGTTGTAGTTTCTTTGGGTTGTATCCCTAAAACAAAAGTTGTAAATGTTGATTCTTTTGTGAGGTTGGATTAGGGTAGGGTGATGCTACAATAGTGTGTCTCACTTTTGGCATGTGTTGATTTTTGCCTGAAATCACTATTTTTAGAAAAACTAATGATTTAAGTCTTAAGGTGCTCCATCTAAAGGGTTTTAATTGAAGAGGGATAGATAAGACCCCCTTAGATCAAACCCCCTTGGATAGAACCCCTATAGTATTAAATCATACCCACAATGGAGTCTCCTTCACAACTATCAAAATGTTGGCAAAAAACCACTTTTTCTTTACCTTTTGAGGGATTAAATAAAATCATTTAAAAATTATTATTTTCAAGATTGTAGCCCTTGAAACTAGCTTTCCAACAAGTATAAGTTTGATATATTTTCATTTTATCATGTATTTAATTTTCAATTTTTACTAAACATAGGTTTTTCTCTTAACATCAAGCTCTTTGTTGTGCAGAGGTGAAAGATAGTGAACCATTGTAATTTTTTTTCAAAAAATACCCATTCCCTAGATATTGATTTCCTTGTTTCACCCAATGAAGAAAAATTGGATTTTGATATATACACAAAAAGTTAGGTTGTACGACACACACATATGTCCAAATTAAAGTTATAGTGACTTCAAAAATTAATTTAAAAACAAATATGTAACAAAAAATTATGAAAAAATATCATTTCCCTAGATATTGATGTTGAGAATCTATTCCAAAAATTATAATTTAATCCTTTATAGAAAAAAAGTTATGTTGTATGACACAAACAATACTTTCTAAAAATGTTGTTTTCTATCTAAAACCATATTAAAGGAGATGTTGAAAGATTCATGATTTATTTTGGAAAATTGAAAAAATAAATAAATTAGAATCTACACACAAATTGCCATAAATCACTAGTTCACATCATCTTCAAATTCTTTATGGTTTAGTTGCTATAGGTCTCAAAAGAGGAAGATTCAGTTAAAAATATTGATGTAAATGCCTAGAAACTCCTAGCAGCTTTTCTCACCATGGTTTTTCCCCTGTGGAGTTTTCCATGTATATATGGTGTTACGCATAGTCTTCATCTTTCATGTTCTTATTTATACGGTAGAGTTTGAAGTATTTGATTGTTTAGGAAGTTTTGAGATTTGCTCGAATATTGATTCACGCTCCCTCTCAGTATTCCAGTGTGTTCAACGATGGGTATTATCACTAAGTTCCTTATAAGAAGTCTAACAACTTGAGGAAGATTTGAGATGGCACATGAAGTTTCTTACTCACAAGGCACCTAGGTTTGATGGAACAAATTTTACTTTCTGGTGATTCAAGATGGAAACCTATCTGAACTTTTTAGGGTTTGGTATTTGGAAATCAGTCAAGGATGGTTATACTATTCCTGTTATTCCTCCAACTAATCTGACAGAGATTAAGGCCTATGATAATAATGGAAAGGCTAAGAATGCTATCTTGAGTGGGATTGCAGACTCTGAAATTGTAAAAGTAATACACTGCAAATTAGAAAAGGAGTTCTAGGAAAATATTAGTGGCACCTATGAAGGAGACATTAAAATAAAACAATCCAAGTTGCAGATCTACAGAGGCAGGTTGGAGAACTTGAAAAATGTCAGAGGATGAATATATTCCAAGATATTTGCTCCAGGTAGATGATGTGGTCAATGTAATCAGAGGAATTGGTGAAGAATGGGAAGAACTAATGGTGGTTAAAAAGGTATTGAGATCTCAACCTAAAGCTTATAATCCTAAAGTATCTTCTATTGAGGAAGCTAGAGCTTTAGATAATTTTTCAATGGATCAATTATATGGTGCTCTCGTTACCTATGAAATGAGAGAGTTTTGCAAAGAAGCTCCAAAGAAGGAAACAACTTTCAAATCCAGTAAAAAGAAGTATGAAGCATCTGATTAGAGTAGTGACACTGATGAAGAAGAAAAAATTGTAAGGAAGTTGAAGAGGGGTACTAAAAACTACAAAGGTAAGCTACCTTTCAAAGGTTTTAAGTGTGGAGAGCTTGGCCATTTTGCTTCTAAATGTACCTTAAAAGATTCTGAAAAGAGAAACAAGGATTCTAGTAGAAATAAGTTTAAAAAGAGTCTCTACTCCAAGGAAGATTCCTGCTCTTCAAACGATGAGGAATCCAATGGTTTGGATAATGAGAATGAAATCCTGTTCATGGATGCTAATAATACTGAAGATGAATCTAAAGATTCAAGGGTTGTGAGGACTGATTTTCATGCAAAGGATGAGGTAAACTCCTGGGTGATTGATAGTGGTTGTTCCAAACACATGAAAGGGGATAGGAGCAAGTTTATCAATCTTGTGAAGTGGAATGGAGGCATATTCAAGCTTGGAGATGATACTTCAATAAAGATCTGTGGAAAAAGGTATAATAAGGATTGATGGAAAGCACAAGACATAAGATGTTATTTATGTTAAAGGTCTCAGGCATGATTTTCTTAGTGTAAATCATATGTGCATCAAATGATACAATCTCATGTTCAATGAAAGAGGATGTGAAATCAGAAAAGGAAAGTCTGGAGAATTGGTGGTAGAAGGATCTAGGACTAAAGGTGGCATATACAGTCTAAGGGATGTCAATGGGAGAAGTTGTCTTCTGGGAAAAATAAGTGAATGTTGGATTTGGAATAGGAGAATGGGACACACCAATTTTGACAACCTTGTGAAGATCAGTTCATCGCATGTGGTAAGAGATATGTCCAAGATAGTCAATCTTGTAATTACTTTGTGTAAGGAATGTCAATTTGGAAAGCGGACAAGGATAAGATTCAAGTCTAAAGAATATTCTTCTTCTAGACCATTGGAGCTGATTAATATTGATTTGTGCGGGCCTACCAAAACAAAGAGCCTTCAAGGAAAAAGGTATTTCATGATTTTTATTGATGATTTCTCTAGGATGACATGGGTTACATTCTTAAAAGATAAATATGAAGCTTTTAGTAAATTCAAGATTTTCAAATCAATGGTTGAGATTGAAGTGAATGCTAAAATCAAGTGTTTGAGGCCTGATAGAGGAGGCGAGTTCACATCAAATAAGTTTAATGATTTTTGTGAAGAAAATGGAATAAAGAGGCATCTATCTCCTGCTAGAACTCCTCAGCAAAATGGGGTAGTGGAAAGAAAGAATAAGACTGTTCAAGAGATGTCAAGGACTATATTAAAGGAAGAAAATTTGTCTAATGTTTATTGGAAAGAGGCAATTCATACCACAATCTATATTCTCAATAGAGGATTATTAAGGGTAAATAGTATTAAGAACCCTATGAGTCATGGCATGGAAGACCAACAACTATTAGGGATTTAGAATCTTTGGAAGTAAATGATCTACATAAAAAGAGATAAAGATGTTTTGGGGAAGTTTGATTCAAGAGCTGATGAAGCTATTTTTCTTGGTTATTCAAGTTAGAGTAAAGTATACAAATGCTACAACAAAAGACTAGGAAAGATAGTTGAAAGTACAAATGTTAAGGTTGATGAAGGTTTACATTAGAATATGTATGAAATTGAGGACTACAAATTTGATGCACCTCCCTGTTCGGAAGAAGTTGAAGAAAAAGAAGAAATAATAGAAAAGAATCATAAGAATCCTGCCAAGTATGTTCAAAAGTATCATCCAAAATATCAAATCATGGGAGATAATAATGAAGGAGTACTGACCATGAGAAGGCTTACAAGGATAATTGAACAAGTAAACTTTTATTTATTATCAAAGATAGAACCAAAAACTTTTGTTGATGCTAGTAAGGATGAAGGATGGATACAAGTAATGGAATAAGAATTGAATCAAATTGAGAAGAATTAGACTTGGGAACTAGTTCCAAGGCCTGCAAACAAGAATGTGATAGGAACAAAGTGGGTATTTAGGAATAAGTTGAATGGAGATGGAGAAGTTGTAAGAAATAAAGCTAGACTAGTATGCAAAAGCTATTCATAGGTAGAAAGAATTGATTTTGAAGAGAAATTTTCTTCAGTAGCAAGAATGAAAGCAATCAGAATGTTTCTTTCCTTTTCAGCCCACAAAGACTTCAAAGTATATCAGATGGATGTCAAATCAGCTTTCTTGAATGGAGATTTGGAAGAAGTCTACATAGAGTAGCATGAAGGATTCTTATTATCAGGAGAGCCAAACATGGTGTGCAAACTCAAAATGACATTGTATAGTCTCAAACAAGCTCCTAGGGCTTGGTATGCAAGGTTGGACAAGTACTTGCTTCAACAAGGTTTCAAGAAAGGTACCACAAATATTAATCTTTACTTCAAGATTAAGAATGAAAGAATTTTGATAGTTATTGTATATGATGATAATATAATATTTGGTGGAAATGATGAAATGTAAATTTTTTTCCAAAGAAATGTAAAAGGAATTTGAAATTTCCATGATAGGTGAGTTATCCTTTTTTCTTGGTCTTCAAATTGCTTATATAGATGATGGTATCTTTATTTCTCAAGAAAATTATGTCAAAGAGATGCTGAAGAAGTTTGGTATGGAAGATTGCAAACCTGTGATTACTCCTATGGTAATTGGTTATCATTTAAGCAAAGATGATGAGTCTCCCCTAGCTAAACAGATGCTCTACATATCTATGATTGTAAGCCTATTGTACTTAACCGCTTCAAGACCTGATATTATGCATGCAATAGGTTTGGTTGCAATATTTTAAGCTAATCCTAAAGAAATTCATGTGAAGGCAGTCAATAGAATCTTTAGATATTTGAAGAGCACTCTGGATTATGGATTATGGTATCCAAAAGGTAATGCATTTGATCTAAGTGTGTGCACTGATACTGATTAGGATGGTTGTGTTGATGAGAGAAGGAGTACCAGTGGTGGTGCTTTCTTTTTAGGAAATAGGTTGGTTTCATGGCATAGTAAAAAGCAAGATTCAATATCTTTATCAACAATAGAAGCAAAGTATATTGATGTAGCATCTTGTTGTGCACAAGTGTTGTGGATGAAGCAAATATTGAAGAATATCAAAATAAAGTATGATGAGCCCATTCTTATTCTATGTGATAACACAAGTGCTATCAATATTTCAAAGAATCTAGTGATGCATTCCAAAATCAATACATACCAATCAGGTATCACTTTCTTAGAGAAAATATTGCAAATAAATCTAAGTGAAGTTGGATTATGCATCTACAAAGGATCAAGTTGTAGACATCTTAAAAAAGGAACAAGTGCAAAGGATACATTTGAATATCTCAAATAAAAGTTAGGGAAATTTCCCCTCCTTCTTGCTAGATGCACAATTGGTGCATCTATCCAGGGGGAGTAATTCAAGTCATATCCTTATTTTTGGACTGATGGGGGCTACCTCTAAGGGGGAGTAGGTAGTGGTTGTTGCTGATAGGGGGAGCCTATATAGGGAAAGAAAAATTTGTTTTCCCTTCGCCCTTGATGTCAAAGGGGGAGAGATTGTGCACCAAAGGGAGAAAGACTATTGATTTTTCCATCAATGACAAAGGGGGAGATTATTGCAGTTTGGTTGTCATTGATGTCAAAAGTTCTATGAAGAGTGTTGTAGTCTAGTTGTTTGGTTGCTAGAGTCTTTGAGAAATGCTTTGCATTTCTTTGCTGATGATGTTTTTCTCCTATGGTTTGAAGGATAGCTTTTTGTTTTGTCAAGGCATGTGTGATCCAAGTTTCAAATCTTTTGAGTTACCAAAAAGGTGTTTTTGAGAGTGGAAAATTGAAGACTGTGTTGATTTTATGAGGATGTTCTCAGAGGTGTAAAGGTTGGGTCTACATGTCTCCACATTTGAAGATATGGTTGTGTGGATTAGAAGTTAATTTCATTGAGATGTGAAGGTGTTATATCCAAAATTATATGTCAATAATCCTTCCACATAGAAAGTTAGAAGTGACAGTGTACTAGACTATGCTGTCCGAAGATTGGTTTCTATGTCTGTTGGCTTGTGCTAGCTTGTTGTTGTATGAAGTTGTAAAAGGGATGTATGAGAGTGTTCTTGAATATAATGTAATTCTTGCTGATGTTCCACAAAGTGGTTTTTGGATTTTTTTCATGGGCTGTGGTCCAAAATGAATGCTTTGTTGGCTTGTGTTGTTGTTGAGGCCAACTAAGGTTTGTTGATGGTGTAGGCCATAAATTCACGATTGAGCGAAGGTTAAGGAGTGATTGAAGGTGTTGTATGGGTCATGTCGACTCATCTAGGAGAAAAGAAGATAATGCATTATCATTCTTGTGTATCGCCAATGGATGTGAAGGCCGAAAAGCTACATGTTACATGTTTTCTTGTTTATGACTAACCTAATTTGTATTTGCAAAGTGTGCAAATGATGTTTATAGAAGACCAAAGTTGTGAAGACTATTTTGGGACTAGGTTAAGTGTGTGGAGGGATATGCAAGGCGTTTTCCTCTTCTTAGTGTTGTGTATAGTCTTTTGGGTCTTGCCCTCTACACACTTCATGTTTTTTTTATCCTTGAATAACTTACAAATATTATATGTTTTGTTGTAGGCTAACATGTGAAATGTAATCAATATAATTTCATGTATAAATTGTAAACCTAATTGATCTAGGTGAATGTATGATGGCAATTTTGTAAGTGGTTGAAAGAGAAAGAGCAGTTGTGGTAGATCATGTCAAGTTTCATTTTAATCGTATCCCTGTGATAGAAGGCATGTGAAGAAGTGTGCTTAATTGTTTGCTGGAGGTAGTGAGCCGAAGGCAATAAATTCTTAATTGTTGAAAGCAATGGGCTAGTAGGCAACTGAAAAGACATTTAGAGAGTCAACAAATAAAAATTGCAATCATCAAAGAGATCGACCTTAATTGTTAGTTTCAAACAGCGTGATGACTCTCATTTTGTAATCATTCTTGAGTGTGTGCTCAAATCAAAGAGTTATAGATTCCTTGGGTTGTATCCCTAAAACAAGTTGTAAATGTTGAATCTTTTGGGAGGCTGGATTAGGACAGTAGCTCCTAGCAAATTTTCTCATTGTGGTTTTTTACTTGTGGGATTTTCCACATATATCTGGTGTTGTGGATTTTCTTCATCTTTCATGTTCTTGTTTATGTGGTAGAGTGTAAAGTAGCTGATTGTTCAAGAATTTTTGAGATTTTCCAGAATATTGATTCACCCCCCTCTCAGTATTCTAGTGTGTTCAATAGTCTCAAGTCATGAATGATGATTCTGTAATGAGTCAACATGATTGTTTTGATATGTCTAGGTTATCTTTTTATTACTTGAGTCAATGTTATTCATTTATTCTATTTTGTGGAATGATTTTTGTGTTCAAATTCATGTGTCTTGATGTGAAATTTTTGTGAAGGGATACGAGTTCAATTAAATTTTTGTTTAAAAAGGGATGCATGCTTTATACGGTTTAAAAGTGTTCTAAAATGTTAATTTTAGTTGTTTTTGGTGTTTTTTAAAACCTTAGGTAAATACCCAAGGGTTAGGCACATTTTGGAGACCATAACTCTTTTTATTAATGAGTTGTGAACCTTTATTTTTTCATTGTGACAAAAATTGGAGTCTAGGGTTAGGTTTTTAGATTTTTCATTGGGAGGAGAAAATAAAAAAGAGGGCGGAGGTGAGAAAATGGCCATTCTTTTTGGAGGAAAAATAAATGGCTATGGAAGAGAGAGGAGTTTGGAAGGGTTTTCAAGAAAGAAGGAAATGGAAGAGGTCAAGAAGAAGAGATAAGTCTTTTTAACCCAGGCTTTATGCTATTAATGGTTGTGGAAATTTTGTTTTGTATGTGAATGGATTTATGGTGTTGCTTGGTTAAGAATGAGTCACGTATGTGTTGTTTTTTTTTTTAAACTTGCAAATATTGTTGAGAAACTTATATGGATATGTCTTTAACTTTCCTTGAGGGTTGTGGGTTGTTTATGTTGTGATATTTTTGGGGTTTTGGTGTTTCTCCCTGCTCAGGGGATGGCTAGAGCCATGATATGGCTTTATGATGCCATATTTGGATGGGTGGAGAGCTTGAACTTCTATTCCATTGGCATGCCACCATAGTACTTCTCTACTTTTCTCTTGAAGATGGTTCATGGAGTTATTTAATGAAAAGACATATATGTATATAATTTCTTGTATTGTTGTTCATCCTTGGGATCTAAAAGAAAACATTGTAAACCCTTTTGCTTTTAAAAGAAGAAGGAATGATGTAAGTTATTTTAGAAGAGGTTTTAAAATAAACTGCTTGTCTCATTCTTTGTTATTTTGAAAAGTGAAGAAATAGATATGAAAACTGATATAAAATAGAGGCCGCAATATTACAAGCAAAAAAGAGAGAAGAAGACTTTTGCTTGTTTTAAAAAGTAAATCTAAACCTTCACCTATGCTCATAAATTTACTTTTAAATGTATATATATATATTTGTACCTATATTAATTACTTTAATTTCTAGGATGAATATACACCTTGTATATTATGTATTTTGTGTATATATAATTTAAACATATACCAAAAAATATGATATATTTCATATATTGAACATACTAACATAATAAACTTTCATGATGCATTTATATTAGCACTAGTTTAGTATTAATACCTTTACATTAATATTAATTTAATATTTGAATAATATATATGACCATTAAATTATTATAAAACTAAAGGTGTATTTTAAAAAATATATATATATATATATTAAATTTTATAAGATTAAAAGTTATTTTAAATATTATAAAATTAAAAGTTTATTTTGAATTTTTGAGTAAAAGAAAAAAAAAAAAAGGGGTTGGCCTGTGCAAAGGCGTGACCCTACACAAGTGACCTAGGTGGGTGCACCCCAAGAGGTCGTGGCCCAATAGCAAGTTGCAACCTACAATGGGGGCTATGAGCCCATTGGAGTTCGTGGCCTCCCATGAAAAGGGGGCTTGACCTTCTAATTAAAAAAAGCAATAAAAACAAATAATGTATAGTAATTACTATTGTGAAAAAGGAATAAAACTATCAAAAAAACAACTAGAGTTAATGTATATCTTGGCTGTAGAAAACAATAGCACAAACACATAACAAAAAAATATATAATGCCTTGAAAATTTGTAAAAGTTGTTACTTGCAACACAACAAAACAAACAATCAAAGATGGGGAAATTAGAAATCATCCAAAAATAAAATAAGAGTCAATGTAGGGAGTTCTCAATGGGAGAAAATGATATTCAAAATGGAGGAATAAAATTAATGTAATCTTGTATATACAAATGGGAGACAAATGATCCCAAACTCCAAGAGAGTCTCCTCACCTCCTTCCTTCAAACCTTCAAAACCCAAATAAGGTGAAAATGAAAAGAGAATAGGTTAAAAGAGCATCCTTATGTTTTAGAGTTGCAAGTGAAGCCCTAGGATCTAATGGCCAAAATTAAACCTCATCCAATGGCTGAGATTGAGTGCACACTAAGTTAACTCTAATCAATGGTTATCCAAATTAAACTTATTTTAATTTCTAATTTGTCTATGATGGGGGTCAATGGCACTAGGACTCTTAACTTTAAGTTGTAACTTAAAGATACTTTCATAATATTTGAATGTGCAGTAAGAGATTTAATAAATTAAATTAAGTCACTTTTGGGATATTTGCATAGACTCCTTTTGGGATATTTGCATAGAATCCTTGACTTTATAAAATTATATTTGAGTCAACCTATGCAACCCTACAAACTGATCAATTCATTTTGGGAATATTTGAACATAGACTCATAAACTAATTAATTAATTTACAAGACATTTAAATAAAAGTTTGTTAAATGTGAAATGAGAATTAAGGTTACATAAATGAATGAATTTTATTGCATTGCCAATTGTTAAGATTAAATGTTAATAACATTTTCTCGTGATTGCAATCAAAATATCGATATATAAATATTATCATTGTGATAGCCATGCATTGGTTATAACATACATGTGAGCATTTAATAAGCAGTCTCGATAAAATTTAGCAAAGAGCGATTTTAATATGGATCTAACATAAATGTTATAATAATATCAACATTGTACTTGAATAAATAAATAGTGGCGTTTACTTAAAAATTAATGTTTGCATTACAATTGTCTATCAATATTAATATTTAATAACAACGTTAATATTAAAATTCACATCAACATTGATAGTAATGGTAATATTAGTGTTAAATGAGGATAACAATTTTAACGTCGATCTTAGCATCAACAAATAATGATGTTAATACTAAAATATACGTCAATACTGATAGCAACATTATTATTAATTGAGAACGCAAATAATACTATGAGATAATATCTAGATGTTATAAAAATTTCAATTATAGATTACAATATTCTTGGAGTAAATTACAAATCCTATACCATTTATAACAAACATTAAGGATTGAAATTTAGATTGATATTAATACTATTAGCGGAAATAGTAATAATATTAATGAGATTGGTGATGTCAACCTAATAGTAATGTTAAGCAAACATACTATTAATGATAATATACATGCTATTAAAGTCTATTTCAACGAGGATGATTGAACTTATCCTAAAATGATTAATGTCACTAATATTTCAAAAGCAAGTGAAATTGGGGACAAGAGTAATATGTGTATTAAAAATTAGTATTACGAATCAATGGTAATAATGCAAATAGTAATACCATTAATAGTGATATGGTTAAGGGATATTAATGTGGCTAGGTAATAACTATATTGCATTAACATTATTATTTCTTTAATGGAAAAGAAATATTGGGAACAACAAGTAGATACTAGAGTAAGATATCGCAGTTAGTGTATTGTAACTTAGAGTTTTCAATTTTTTTTTGGTTGAGTTGCATGTTCACATGTTAAAATTGTGGGCATGACACCTCCTACTTATCTATGTCCTAGTTAGTCATTAAAACCAAAACAGGTTTTAAAACAAGTTAAATTGGCGTTTGTATATGAAAGCTTTCACCATTAGAACTCAAAACATTCATTCTTTGTTGCTCAACAAAAGGAGACTCATCTTTCATTAATTTTATTTCATAATGACCTGAAAAATATTATTCCATAAATACTTACACTAAGAATAAGTAAAATAATAAAATAAAAAAATAAAAAAAATAAATTTAAGAATTTTTTTTGTTGTACTAACAAGATTTTTTTTGAGTTCACAAGGAAATTAATTACAATATTTAATTATTTACACCTAGGTTAGGACTTTGACTTTGGTATCTAGCACCTTCATTGCTATAGTGAACATCTCATATTTACTAGGTTTTCAATTTTGGTTAGCAACTGCGGTAAACCATCTTTTTTTGAAAAATTTTAACACCATCAACCTCTAATTGACAAACACACAAAAATGTCATTCTATTAACCACATCCTTGTACTAACAATATTAATAATTAAATTATTATTTTTTCCTTTAAACAGACTCTTCAAAAATAAAAATTAAAAAAATTAGATTTTATCCTCTTTACTATTTTAACAAGAGCTGCAGAGCAGCGAAGTTCCTGCTAAAATGTGCAAGAATAGTCCTATTTTTATTTGTTGTGTCTGCTATGTTTTAGCAACAATGTTGATATTATAACAACTTAATAGTAATCTTGAAATTCGTTAGATGGTGACATATAATAAACAATATCGAGAAATAAGACAAGTTGTTACAAATAGGAAACATGTATTGTCCTTTCAAAATCAACAATCTATGTATTCAGATCAAATAAACAACTCCTTGGTTTATGCTACAATTGACTAGTGGATATAAATTTGGAGGGAGCGCTACAATAGATCTGGATGAATTCAAGCTTGATTATATTACCACAAGTGCATAGAACATTTAATTTTACAAATCACTATAATATTAAGAATTAAAACTATAAAATCTAAAGAGTTAACTAATTGTAAACAAATGAGGAATATGAGAATGGATTTTATACTATATTAAATTTTCTAGAGAGTTTGACAGTTATAGTATAAAAAATTCTGTTTGATTTTAAAAAATATTTAAAATCTAAATCAATGCTATTGTTAGTAATTACAGATCTTTGAACTCTTGTGACACATTCGCGTGCTATGTTTACTTCTAAATGACAAGTTATAGTGAAGCCCATATCCAACACTTTTACTAGAATTCTGTTAGCTTGTGCATACTTTAGATCTTTGGAAAAGGGTAAGGACGAAGAAACAAAATAAATAAATTAGTTTACCATCTAAGTTACAATATCTATGGTTAAATGGACAAGCAATTACTTAGTTGATTGATGGGCTGAAATGATCATGATCATATAACTTATTACCTACAAAATTCAGGAATAAAATAACTCTAAGTGACAACTAGAAGGAAGAAAGCCATAATATTCAACAATTCCAACATCCGCTGAATCAAATCTTTGAAGATTATTCACTTCTCAAATGCTAAAGGAATAACTGTGTGCAACTCTAGTTGAAGCTTGTTGTGGACAATGTTATATAAGATTGTTGGGTAGAACAGTAATCGAGCTCCTGCACTTACAAAGGGCCTCTTTGTATTTTTCTCAAGTCTTCCATCACTCACTTCATCTTTATGTTCAGTGCCATCATGGGTGCATGATTGATCTTCTTGGTTGTCTTGGGCAGTTGAATGAAGCATGCAAATTTATTGAGGGAACGCCTTTACAACCCAGTGTTGGTGCATGTGGATCTTTGCTTGGTGCTTGCAAAATCCATTGCAATATATAGCTAGGAGAATATGCAACACAACGGATTTTTGAGTTGGAAACAGAAGATTTCAGTTTTTATATACTCTTATCAAACATTTATGCTAATGCTGGCAGGAGGGATGATGTAACAAAGATCAGAGAAATCTTTAGAATAAGAAATTTTACACAAAGCCCAGGGTGCGGTTGAATCAAGATTAAGAACAAGGTTCATACATTCCTCATTGGAGACAAATCACACCCAAAATAAGAGAAAACTTATGCTATGCTGGAGAGCTTGGGTATGTACCCGATATTGGTTTTATGCTTCATGATTTAGAGGAGGAAAATAAAGAATTATTTATCTGTGGTCACAGTGAGAGATTGGAGATAGCCTTTGGGATTATCTACACGAGCCCTTGGACAACATTAGGCATTGCTAAGTATCTCTGAGTACGTGGTGATTGCTACAAAGCTACAAAGATCATCTCCAAAATTGTAGAGCAATGAATTATTGTGAGTGATTCAAATCATTTGCATCATTTTAAGGATGGAAGCTGGTCCTATGGGTATTATTGGTAACAATAACTAATACTAACAGGAAATTTGTTGTTATAGTGGAGACGCTTTTTTAACCTAACAATAACTTCAAGGTAAAATGTAGACAAGCTATTTTAATGTTCGTATCTTGATCTTATACCTGTTGGTGGGGATTGTTATTTTTCCTAGTTTATCAATGTTGAAACATGCTCTAAAAGCTTTTTAGTGCAATCAACAATTCAATTGATTTTACACCAAGACACGTGCTTAGTTTATTGTTGTCTGGGGCATTGGGTGTATGGATCATTTACTTCCTTTAGAGTAGTGTTAAAATTTGAGAGGTATTTATTGTACCAAACTTTTTTGTAACCTATACCTGACCTCATCCTTATAGTGGGCCCTGTCCTTTTCAAACCAGATTTAGAGATATAAGCAGTTCAAAACCGTAATACATCACATAGAATCAATATGAAAGAGATCTGTAAAAAACGCAGATCAAAGTCTATTTCTAAGTTTGAATGAGATAATACTGTTTTCTTTTAAATGATGATTAATAACCCCTTTATTTAAAGTAGACAAAGTCATTTCCGTTAATTATGGATTTCAAGAAACAATAGTTTAGATGCTTAAACATTAGTGTCAAATGAAGGTGATGAGAATGGAGAGAACATGATATGGTATTAAAACTATGAAGAAAGTAGAAATAATTACACATGACTAGCTTGAAATAGGCTGCCCTATACTCCACACCACAATTTTCCCATATCCTAACGACCCTTAAATGAATTATATAAACCTTTAAAATGTGAAACTAAAGTAAATTGATGTATTCAAAAAACATAATGAAAACAATGGGAACTTGAATAATAGCTTTAGGACATCTACAAGTAGAGAAGGAAAACCTGATTTGCTCTTCTACTAAGATCTATAAGAAAGTTATCAGACTTTATGTCTATGTGAAGAAAGCATTTTGAATGCAGAAATTCAATTCTCTTTATCTGCAGTATAGAAAGTACTCATAGCATAGTCAATGGTCTACCATTACGAATTTCACATAATAATATACACAGATTGAAATCTAGGAATTTGAAATTAATTACACCATTTGATTTGCCAACATTAGAATGGTCTTTAGAGAAAGCTTCTAACTAGATAGAAATTGAAGAGATCTTCAAGACTTGGTCCCTAATAGCCCTTCCAGGGAATTTGAGCGAGCAGGAAAGAATGAGCAAGTAGATGCTAATTTTAAAAAGCTCCATTCTCATAGGTATTCAACAGATCCTCCAAATCTTGTAAGTGGTAGTGGTATAGTTTATACTTCAAGTCAGGATGTTGTGACAAGCCCTATAACTCCCAAAGAGCTAGAGACACATAATCCCAAAGTAGAGATTTGCAATGGAGCTTCAATTGGCTAATCTGTAGATACTGTTAAGGTTAAGCCATCTAGAGAGGTGAATCAAGGGTCAAAATAGTGGTGTTGTCAAGATGACAAAAGTTCATCTACATCTGTCTCATCGTAAATCCCATGATAGATAAAATTTTAACATCATCTGTTGCAGTAGAAAATCATAATTTGCAGTGGTAGAAAATTCAAGTGAATGCCTTGCTTATAGTTCCATGGTAGGAACTAATAATTGTAGGAAATATAGGTGTGAAATAAGGGATGAGCATCGAGATATAAAGTAATAGTTTAAATATTTTTATGAAAATTATTTAAATGTTATAGTTTAACATCTCATTTTTTTAATCACTATTTTTAACTTGCAAAACTCAATTTCACATAATAAAAAAAAAAAAATTTCAAAAATTTCAAAAGTTAAAAATTATGCATTTTACTTTAAAAGAATGAAAATATACTTTATGAAAATAAAATAAATAATTTCAAAAATTTGAAAAGTTAAAAATTATGCATTTATAATTTATGAAAATAAAATAAATAATTTCAAAATTTTGATAAGTTAAAAATTATGTATTTTACTTTAAAAGAATGAAAATATAATTTATAAAAATAAAATAAATAATTTCAAAAATTTTAAAAGTTAAAAATTATGCATTTTACTTTAAAATAATGAAAATATAATTTATGAAAATAAAATAATCAATTTTTATTGGATGAAATGAAAAATATTAATGAGTAGTTTTCACTATAATATAATATAAGCATATAATGTTGCAATAATGATCTTATAATAAAGTTGTATAAGTTGAATTATAAATTATTATAATTAATAATATATTAAATTGTGAAACTTAAATAGTAGCAATGTCATAGTATATATTAATTTTAAAATTGTTAAAATATATAGTAAATACATAAAATAGATATAGAGCTATACTCTAATTAATTAATATTATTTTATTTTAGTTAAACATTATTTTATTTATTATATTTAAAATTGTTTTAGTTTTTACATTAATATTTATTACATATTTTAAGCATATGACAATTTCAAGAGTTGTAATTATTATTTTATTACTACTTAAGAATTATTTTATTTATCATGTAGATGAAAGTTTAAGTAGAATTCTTTTAAGTGTATTATTAATATGAATATAATTTTTTTTGCATATGTTGAAAAATTAAGAATATTATTGTAATTAAAAATTAAATGTTAAACATTTAAATTATGCAAACTAAACTTATTCATTAGAAATGAAAACATTAGTTAATATGTTCATGACAAAAAAATTGCATTTGCATTTTAATATTCTTTTAAATTATGTAAACCAAACTTATTTGTAGTAATGAAAACATTAGTTAATATGTTCATGGTAGCACTGAAAACATTAGTTAATATATGTTCATGGCAAAAAAATTGCAGGCATCATTTGGTTTAGTCTTTTTGTTTCGTAATGTAATCTCTTCTCCAATAAAAATAGAGGTAGTTTTTTTGTTTTACTATTATATGTAAAAAATATTAATTTCCACTAAAATCCTGCAAACTTTGAAATTGAATATTTTTAAAAATAAATGGTTTTTGATTCGTCTAAATGAAAAATTATATAAAAATATATATAACCGTCATTTTAATTTTAAAATTTAATTTATTACAAAATAAAAAAATATAAATAACATGTTACAACTTATTTTTTAAATTTTAAGAGATCTTATATAATGTATTAATTGATTTTATCTTTTGTCTTTTTTATATGTTTTTAAATTTTATCTTCAAATTTAATAATGTAAAAAAAATATGTATAATGAAAAATTAACAATCTTTAATTTTAACTTTCAAATATCGATTTAAATTTTTAGCTGAAGATAAATAATTTTAGAAATTTAAAAAGTTAAAAATCTTGCATTTAACTTTAATAAAATAAAAAATATAATATATAGAAAAAAATTAATGAAATTATAATGAATTTTGATTCATTGAAAATAATCCATTTAATCACTAGTTAAGGCCTCAAAACTTAAAATTGCATTTCTCTTCTAAAACTATTTTAAGATTAAAAATAATTAGGTGACGAAACTTTAGTAAAATATAGAAATAACTAAAATTAGAAAAAGAGCAGCCGTTTCACGTACTGTTAACAATAATAACCGAATCGAATAAAAAGAAGGGCCATCTTTTTGCATTAAGCGAATTTCAACCGCTGGCGCCACATTCCGCTCTCCAATCATCTCTGACTATAAATTTAGCAAAGCTTTTTACAGATTGCCTCTTTGCCTCTGCTCTAATTTTTGGCGATGCCTACAACCAGAGGGGCAAGAAGAGGAGGCAGCACTCGTTGCAGTGCAGGCTATGGTACGTTTCATTTTCTTCGCTTTCAATCTGCCTAAAGTTCAAGGGAGGGATTTTTAATTTTTATTTCCTAAAAACCAACTATAGGACTTTAAACGAATCTTGTATGCTCCCAACAATAAGTAGGTGATTTTCGAGGAATTATATAATTTACTGCAAATTTTTGTGAATTTTTATATGTACAAATTATTGGAAAGTTCTGAATATTTAACAAAAAATTGTGAAAAGTTTACCATTTACCAAAAAACACTCCAAAGTAATACTCTATATTGAATACGAGGTATTACTCTACTTTCACCGTAAGTTTACAGTAGTTTGGTTTTCGGTCTTAGTTTTTATGTTAATTTCCATAAAGTTCATCTTCCGTTTCAGTGGAAAGAGAGCACGTTAATGCCATGCTTTCATGGAGAAAGAGAGCTTCTTATACAATTGTTTAGATGTAATCTCCAGCATGGGGAACCTTTCAGTCATCTAAGATTATCCCAATTTTTATTTCAAAATCAATTCTTAAACAAGAAGGATAGTTCTTAAAAGCATTATCTGAATAGAGTTAATTCTTCTTTGAGAGCTGGACAAATTAAAGATCAAGCTAAAGCCAGTCCAAGACATCAAATTGCCACTATCTAAAACATAAAAAAAAAAAAAGATTTTAAACCCTTCCGTCAAGATATCCTCGACAGATTCTAGGGTTTTATTCTTGTAAGAAAGATTGCACCAAATAATTCTCAAATCTTGACAGCCAGATTTGAACTAGGAGAAGCCATCATGGCCAACTAGAAACTTAAAACTGATTCCTAGGTCCTCCAAATTGAGAAAAAGATACTATAACCTGCAAGATTAACATGAAAGCTACCAAACGACAGATCAATAGGGTGTAGTCCTTTCCATTTCTTTTTCTCCTTAGGGAAATCATTGATAGTATTGTAATTTATATCTAATGAGAATTTTCTAAGGTTCATTGCCGTTGAAGGATCTCAAAATCTCTTTAGTTGCAAGGGCGATGCCTTGATTCCTAATATATATGAGACCAAGGTCACCAACGTTTTTGGGTTTACAACATACATTCCAATTTATAGTGTCTTTTTAAGCCCTTTCCCCATCAGACCAAAAAAAATCCCTGATCAATTTCTGCATTTTCTCCATGCAAGAAATAGAAAAAAGACAACATGAAGTATAATAGATGTTAAATATAAGAGGAGAGCAGTTTTTGATAAACATGAAACCTCTCTTTCCAATTGCCAGCCTTTTTGATGATCTTATGAAATAAGCACTAGTACATGTCTTGGAAAGAAGGAATAAAAGCAAAGGGGATACCTAGATACCTAACAATATGATTTGTGCCAACTTAAGTCCAACTTGATTCAACAACTCATTGTTTAGAATATTGCCCCACCCAAGAAGAATAGACCTAGTAATAAAGAGCTTGGACTACAAGGTATTCAATAGATATCCATTCTCTTATTTATAACTATTTAATTTATCCTCCTCTAGACCAAGAAAAAAACATCATGTGCAAATTGTAGCTCTATAATATGATCATTATTTGGAAAAGGCCATACAAAATTTCTGCCCAATTTTTTTTTCCAATGCATACCCTCTCATTAGGTGATGAGATTATCAAGAATAAACTTTGTTTCAACAAAGTCTATATTGGTAATTGAAATCAACTTGGGAAGTACTCTATTTAACTGATTAGCCAAGACTTTAGACAAAATTTTATGGGAATGATATAAACCAGTAATAGCCTCCAATTCTTGACCTGAGTTCTATCCTCCAAAGAATAAGCTTGATAAATCACCTATTTATGCTTTACCAAGAGAGATCACCATAATGGGTTCTCTATAAAGCTCTCAATAATCCATTCTTTATTGATCATACAAAATTTTGCAAAAAGCCATCATAGCCAGGTGATGATTTTTCTTCCTTCAAACAATCAATTACATGGTTAGTTTCATCAATCACAATCTCCATCTCAATCTCTAAGGCCTCATTAGAAGGAAACTTTTGGGTGACAACTTTGGTACAAATTTCCCTATTTTTAATCACATTGCATAAGAAATATGTGAAGATAAGAGACCTTCATAGAAATTAAAAAAGCACTTTTTAATTTCACTCTTGTTAGAAGACACCCTACCATCAACATTAATTTCCACAAGTATCTCTTTGCTATACTTGGCTTTTAAAATTTGAAATAAGTGCTTAATCAAAGAAAGTTGAAATCTAAGTTTGGCTCTTTAAGCCACATAATTCTTTTAAATTCTAAGCTCACACTCATATTTTATTACTTGTGCTTGCAATGGACTAGAATTTGGATTGTTTTTAATTTCTCTCTACAACAAGATTAATTTTCACATGTGGTGTCGTTGAATCTGTTTTGTCATCAAGGCCTTATCCGTACCATAAACTCTTAGGAACCTTTGAGAGGCCTCCACATCCATTTGACAATTTTTTTTTTAAATGAAGTAGCTAGAGAGGGCTTGTTGAGGTTCCATTTAACCTTGATCCCATCTAAACAATCATCATCCTTAAGGTGAGAGACATTGAGATTATAGAGCCCTTTATATTGAAGATTACTAGTCTCAATGGTAGAAACAATTTGAAAAACCATCTCACTTGGATGGTCAAAAAAAATATAGGGGAGAACACTCACAACATTATCCTTATCTATAGTGGGGATAATGAAAAAGTCTTTTCTCATATAAAACCTATCCAAATTGAAGTACAATATTCTGGCCCTTTTTGGTTGTTAATTGGCTTACCTCTCCATAAAGGTTCAATAAATCTCAAAAGTCCTTTTCTTATTAGACTAGAAGAATCATTCATTTCCCTTCTAGTCTAGCTTAAACCTTCCTAGCTTATCACTTTTGTCTTCTATCACATTGAAGTCTCTCCTTAGAATCCAAAGTACCTTCTTCATATAAATTAGCCAATTCCAAAGCTTAGTTCTCTCTTTATAATCATTGGAAGCATAGACAATAACAATCCCAAATTGTCTTCCTCGCCCATGATAACTCATACCACCCCATTACTATAAGGAGAACACCAAAACTCAAGAATATTTTTTTATTTATGACCAATAAAACAACAACCTATCTCTTACCTTTAGTATGATTAGCGTAGAAAGAGGAAGCATTTGACCAAAAACACTTGAGAGTAGCTTTAAGAACAAAGCCCACACACTTTACTTCTTGAAGAAATAAAATTCTAATGATTCCTTAGAGCATTAAAATCCTAACAATAACCTTCTTATGTAATGTCCCCTTCTCAAGCTTAGTCAGTTGGTAGATAGTTAACCTATTTTTTGAGTTTTCGTAGGCTGATTGGTCAGGAAAAGGGAACTCCAAAGTTCTTGGATAGCATAGGTTCATTATTTTAGGGTTTCTATTCTTGGCAATGAGCTCAATTAGTGGTGTGGATCATCGTGATACTTTCAAAATTGAATTTTGATTATTGTTGAACTCTCCAAACTTCTTGGAGGAGCAGTCTATTTTTAGTATGTCACTCAGTTGGCTCCGACCATCGACCCAAGTCTTTAGTATCATGTTGGTATGATCAGAGTTTGTTTCCATGCCGTTTCAGTGCTTTCTGCAGCTCAGGTAAAATAATTTAAATATTCACTTAAGTTTCTAATGTTATAGTATTAAAGTGATAGCTTAAGTGTAATACCTTTTTAAAAAATATATAGTGAGCTCAAAAGTAGATGCCTAGGTCATGGGGGGCCTTTTTTCCTATGCTCCACGGGGACGCATCCCCTTCCTTTTTTGGCTCGTACCTATACTGGGGATGAAACGAGGATGGGGGACGGCCAAAAAACATCCCCTAGCCATCCCTTTTTTCACATAAAGTTTCCGAAACTTCCAGAAGACGTTTTTGCAGATTTAGGGGACTTAGGGGATAGCTAGCAGTACCCGGTACGGCCAGGACACCCCCTAACCATCCCTTTTTTCACATAAAGTTTCCGAAACTTCCAGAGGACGTTTTTGTAGATTCAGGGGACTTAGGGGATAGCTAGTAGTACCCGGTACGGCCAAGACACCCCCTAACCATCCTGGGGACTGCTAGCCGTCCCCTATGGCCCAACAACATCTTACTTTATTTTTTTTTGTAAAAAATCACATTTTTAAATTAAAAAAAAGGGCTGGATGTGCCCACAAGAATCCCCCACCCCTTTAAACAAAACCCAAACCTACTTGACTTATCAAAACAACTAAAAGAAAAAAACATTCTCATTTTGACATTTGCAAATTTGAGGTGAAGAGCAGCAAGTGAAAGAGGAGAGAACAACAGTTGAAAGGGGAGACTAGGGCATCAAATCTACTTCATTAGAGTTAAGTTCTTCATTTTACATTTGTTTTTTGATTTTTCAATTTGTTTTCCATTTTTTCAAGTTGTTTTCAACTTTTTTTTATCACGGAGGAAGGGCATTGTGAGTTTATTTTTTCCTTTATTTGAACTTGCAGCTCTCTTTTCAATTCTTAACCAAAAAAAATCATGAGTAGTAGTGAGATTACTAGTAATGATAGTGAGGAGGTTGAGGTTCAAATGCATAAAAGAAGTAGAACTCATAGAAGTATGGCAACCATTGGGGGTTCTTTAGGCAGTGGGAGTGTAGTAGGGCCAACAACTTATGAATTTGAAAAGCATATGAATTTTGTTAATTTGTTTGTCGATTCTCATGTGAAATCTCAATTCAAGTCTAATGATATGTATTAAGCTTATACAATGTCTAGAATGAATGCTTTATCAATGTTATGCTATGAACATTTGAAATTTCTCTATATTTTTAAAAAATTCCCTATTTTTTTATCAGCCGTCCCCTGTCATCCCCTGAAAAATGACTCAAAAGTACCCTCCTACCGAAAACTCGTCCCGCCGTACCCGGCACTCCCCGTCCCCGAAACCCTGTGGAGCATAGCTTTTTGCACATTAAAATAGTACAATCTTTCTCAAAAGGTCATTTTGGAGAAAAAGGAGAATTATTATATTTTTAAATTGAATATTTCCCTCCAAAAAGCTATATGAGGAGGTTGTGGGCACATTTGAGAGGTTAGACTTGTGAATATGATATTGTTATGCTGTTGGAATGAACCTGAGTTCCTGCAAAGCTTCTAGAGGACAAAAAACCCTTTTGGAGTTGCTGGTTTCTGGGACGAAACTCCCCTTAATTGGTCTTGGTAATTCCATTTAGGGATTATAGTGGTGCTGCAAATGAAGTTATTTGATTGCTGGTAGATATGCATGATTTTGTTGTGATCTGAGTTGCATATTTTTGGTGTGATGGCGTTAGTTTTCAGGGTTTTTTCTGGTGTATTTTTGAGATGATTTTGAAAGAAGACTTTGTTGGCCATACCATTCATGCTAGGCAAGCTGTGCTTCCTCTTATAATCATACCATCTAGGAAAAATCTTCATTCTAGTAATGAAATTATTTCTTTGTCATTTTGAGATGCTAAAGAGCCTAAAGTGCAGGTTGTACAACTATTTAGATTGCAGATTGGGTCATTGACTACATTGTGGCATTATATGGATATGCTTGTGAGGTAGGTGTGAGTGTTGGTGAAGGGAAACGTTGAGTGTTTGGATCATTTTTCACCTTGATTGAAGGCGTCTAAGGTCTGCAAACAGTTTTCATTCATCATTCAAGTGAACTTTGGGATTGGTGATGAGTTTTGATGTCATTTGAAGATGTCGTACTTGCTGTACCAGTACTCATCAGACCTGCACCAAATTAATTTTAATTATCAGATTGATATCTTCCTTTTTCCATATGTTTTGAAGAAGTTTGTACATTAACTTATGCTCGTTATTGTCCTATTGGATGTGAGCTGGATTGAGTTGTTGGGGTGTTGCTCGTTGTTCAGGCCTGTTGCAGTGTGTTTCTAGTGCCCTTATAGACCTGCACTAGCCTTCCTATTTATCCACTCAAGGTATCTTAATGTTATTTCATTGTTGGTTTGTTGGGTACTTGTTATTTGACATTGAAGGGTGTTACAGTGGTCTGTTTTACATCAGCCCTCATATCAACAGTACTTTTCTCTAATCAACATTTTGTAACAGTAATATCCTTCTATTTTGGCTTGTTTGTTTGCGAGCTAATATTGTAACACTAGATGGTAGTACTGCCATTGAGATTTACCTTGGTGTAATGCTGATACTTACCCCATTGAACAAGTGTTAATATTGTAATAGCTCACCACTAGATAAGTGGAAGAAATTGTGTTTCATTTTCAATATTGTATAAGCTTTCCCACTGAATAAGTGGATGGCTTGGTTTTACTCACCCCACTAAACAAGTGGTCTCATTGTCATTCGCCTTCCCACTAAATAAGTGGAAGTGTTGTTATTTCATTGTTCTAAACACTTTGTTGAATAAGCGTGAAGTGAATTTCTCTTTAGTATTGTCTATGCACTCCAATGAATAAGTTAATTTGGCTGGCTTGCTGCCTAGTGCTTCAATTTCAGCTGCTGCAATTTACTTGTTTTATTGATCCTTTCACCGTATTCTCTTACCTTGCCCATCTCGGGAACTGTGTGATTAGAAAGTGGAACAAATATTGGATTATAATCTCAATTCTAGTTGCAATATTTAAAAAAAAAAAATCTAGGGTGGTCATTACATCTTATTATGGGCCTCAACCTCATTTGTTTGGAGTTAGGCATGTGAGGGGACTTTTACACCTTTATACAATTTTTCAAAACAATTGCAAAGTTTTTCATTCTTCCTTTTCTTAGTAACTTAGCCCAACCTCTATAAAAATTCTTCAAACTTCCATTTCTTAAGCTCACACTCTCCATCTCCATTCAAATTGGGTTTCTTAACGCTACCCTCCTAATTGGACTCATCACAAGTCATTGGCTTTGTACCACCATCATCCATCTTCTACTCTATCTCTTTATTTCCCATGGTTTCAACCAATTTTAACATCTTGATGCCACCTCTATAAGGCACAAAGACATTTGTTTGCCCAAAGTCTATAGGAACTCTAGAATACTAGGGCTTAGTGGTATTTAACGGGTCTAAATTGGTAACACTAGGCACTTCTACTTGAATGACCTTGTTTAACAATTAGTTGACACAATCCAAAGTATCAGTCACCTATTCTTTTATAACCTATCAAAGTGCTTTGAGGAAAATGAGAGAAATTCAATTGTACTAGAAATATCCTTGGCCAAATTACTTCCTATTCCTAAAAGGAAGAATCTCTTTTCATTTCTAGAAGAATAACGTTACTCTCATACAAAGATTGGTACTAAATATTCTTCATAAAACATTGGAGAAAAAATATATTTCTTAAAAGTATGAGAGCTAGTTTCCTCAAGCTTCTTATCACAAATAGTAGGCTTTTAATTAATAAATACCTTTGACAAGTAGGAGCTATTTTTTCATAGTGTATCAAATTATGATGTATCATGATTCAACTACATAGTTTTTTAGTCAAACTCATTGATCCATATTTCATGAGGAGTGGTTCACATGAACCCATCTCTCATGTGCATGAATGATCCATTCAACACTCATTGCATCTAGGTGATGCTCACAGGGGTGAAGCATTAGGACTTCTTGGGGGATCACCCATCCTAGTACTACAACTCAAGCATGCTTAACCATGGAGTTTCCCTCAAGATCAAACCTATTTAAGTGCACTTGAGTTGTGTTGGTGTACGTTTTATCATCCACCGAACACTTCAGAATAAAATGTCCAAAGACACTCTATCCTCTCTTGAAAAACCACCGCGTATGCTAAGATTGCAAGAAGATCATATGGTGATTCCAAGGTTTCTTTCGTCAGGTCATGACATGTGGATAAGCTCAATGGGCGTTGTGATTTGCTGGTAATACACAAGGGGACTTATGCTAGGAAATTTCTTACAAGTTTGGGACTTAGATGAATTTATCATTAAAGGCTTCTTCGGTTAGGACTTCAAGTTTGGATCTTAAAAAAAAAGGGGCAAAAAGATAAGGGTTTAGAGAATCTATTCTACGCCTAGGAATTCAAGAGGCAGTAAAGATCGGGTGAAACGGGTAACCAAACTTTGTTTCGCCTCCCTGGGACAACTACGCAAAGTGGGTGCAATCTTCAAAGGGTTTGATTATAATTTTCAAGCCTTGAATAAGACCGAAGTGAAGCATCCACAATCGCAAGCTTAGGCTAACTTTACGCATCGAATGAAAATCATCCATCCGAAGAAAGTATGAGCATTATTTCACCATTTAATCTATACGATCAATCTCGCATTCACTTAACAAACATCCAAAGCAAATTCTATTTAATTGTAATCTATCTCTAATCTATGGTAGAAGTTATGCAACCTTGCTCACTACTTGACAATAAAAGTGATTCAAAGCAAATCATGCATAAGAGCTTTTATTATCGGAAATAGTCTTAATGCAACAATTTCATACACTGTCTCCACACAAATGAAAGTGAGAGATCACAAGTTTAAATAGAGTTTTCAAGATCAAATGAAAGGCCAAGATTAAAACAACATCAACGGCCAAGATTAATACAACCCAACCCTAATTAGGGTTTCCCAAAATAACATCAGTTAACAACCAGTAAACAAGCAGTAACAAGCAATGAAGTGGCAGTTGGAGCTATCTTCAAGGGAAGGCGTCCCTATCCTCCTGGGTAGCATTGTGCTCGACGAATCTGGACACGATCGTGACAACTTCCTCTATCGTGACTGGCGGCAATATGCTTATCCTAAATTCAAGCCCGTCCAAATCCTCAGCACATTTGGCGAAGATGTTCTCCCAATCCACCTCCCGTCTCACAAAGTCATCTTGGACGGATAAGAGGCTCTCCACTTTTGTGAAATCCTGTCTCAGAATTGGTCCAGTAGTAGAGAAGAAAACTTCTTGAACCTTATGCTTCAACCTCTCCAGCTGCATGTCATTTTCCCTGACAATCTCTTTGTCGAACACATCTGCAGCTATCATATAAATCTTCTCCCGGATATCTTTAACTTGCTCCTCAACTCTGAGCTCATCTGCCTTTGCCTTCTCTAGAATCTCTCTCCGTATTGTCACTGCCCAAAACCAATGGTGAAAATCATAAGCTGCTCCCGCAACAATCACCTTTCCTTCGACCAATTCCTCCTTTGAAACGCCCTTCAGTACCTTGAGGCATGGAATGAGCCTCTCCTGAATATCTGGAAGGTTGTCCCAAGTTTCTGCCATGTCAGCCAATTTGGAAAGGAAAGAAGAAGTCTGTCCATAGGCACGCGTCAATCTCTCCATGAACGAAGTTGCTTCCGTGCCCTTGCTTGCCATCCATTCCTGGGCCTCCTTGGCCGTGACCATACCTTCTTCCACATCCTTGGCCATCTCCTGCGAAGAATTGAGAAGAGGAGCTACTGCATCACCTTGATTGAGTGGTTGGGTCAGATGCCGTATATACTCCTTCAGGTGCTCAACCTCCCTCTTGTACTCTTTCTTTTTCGCCACTTCGTTTTCCAATATCGCCTTGATAGTTGAGATAGAATTGTCCAGTTCTTCCACTTCCTGGCCTTTTGTTGTTGGGCCAAGGTCTATAGTGGTTATGGCGTATTCTTGGGGAGTGATCTCATCTTGTGCTTTATCCACTGTTGGTACTGCGATATGTATGGAACGGCCACCAGCTTCGTCCCTCTGAATGGTGGAAAATTTCTTGGTAGGTTTCTTAGTAGCAACTTGTTCTCACCTTGCTAAGAAATCCGCAGTATCATCTTCTTCTTGGACCTCAACTGGTGCCTGAATTTTCATCCTCTCCTTCAGCCAATCTGGTATGGTAGGCTGCTTGATACCATCTTCCTCCTGAACATTCCCTTCATTTGGAATATCCAAGACTCCTCTGAGGGCGGAAATCATCCCCTCTTCGAAATCATCATTTTGGACTTCCATTTCATTATCCGAACCTAGTATTTCTGTGCCCGTAGGGGATGGGGGCTCATTGTCATCCAACTGGATCGGTTCATTGTCCTTTTCCTGAACTGCAGAAGGTCTCATCATTTCAGCCAAGGATTCGTCTACAGTAGCTACCAGCTCATCAATATTGCGAGATGGCGCGGAGCGAGATGGCTCCATCTTTTGTCTTTTTTGGATAGGCTCTATGCTTGCAACTACTTTCCTCTTCTCACCAATCTCAACTAAATCATCATGATGGGATGCGCCGGCATTGGAGGAGTATGACTCCATCTCGCTCAATAAATCATACGTGAGCGTCACTCTTTTCTGCCTCAACTCTTGGACTTGATGGTCGACCCACCTCTGAGAGTACTTAATCACTAGCCTCATCAACGTCGCCAAATCTGAATGCTTAGGCTCTGACCACTTCACGGAAGGAAGAGGTCAGCTCTCCTCGAAACACGGATGGACATAATTTCCATCATCCTGCAACTGATCGGGCACCCAACAAAGTTTGATTGCCCTCATAAAGTCCACTGGCATTCTAGACCATAATCTTCTCCTGACTTTATACTCATCAGGGGTGTTCGCCCAGAAGTCCTCCAATTCCACTCTGTGTTTGTATCTCCTCCCATCCACGGTCTGAATATGATGATGCGGGTCAAAATTGGCCCTGGACTTATAGGCTATGAACAGGTACCACTGAATTTCTAGCCTGGCACTCTCATCTGCTTGTGCTGACGGACAAGATTCTAACATATTCCCAATAAAGAATGGGAAAGTAACAACCGCCTTCTTACTTGGCCTCTGGATGTTTTGATACTCTTCCAGTTGCCTCAGGACTTCAAGCAAAATCATCCGATTTGTTGGATAAATAGGCAGCTTGTAAGGATTTCCTGTGAATCCCTGGATCCTAACATATGTAAACTTGGGAAATTGGATAAACCAGGATCCATACCTACTGATCAAACTCTTTGCTTCGTGACTCAGCCTCTGGTGCATTCCTCCTTGAAGTGTCCTTGTGATATACATTAGGAAAGCATCGTGTACCCGCCTGAAATGAGATTTCTCCCTTAGCTGAAGTTGTGGGTAGCAATCATAGGGCTTGAGTTCATTCTCTCTATTGCCAACTTTGCCTTTGCAAATCAGTCCTGAGTATTTATATGTTTTGGCCAACAAATAGACAATGTACGAGCTCATATGAAAAGACTTGGTCTTTTCCAAATTGGTCAGCTGCTTGTGAAGATTGTCGCTTATCATTCGCGACCAGTTGAACATCTTCACGCCAGAAGTGATTTCATCTATAAAATAATACATCCACGTTTCAAAATACATGCCTTGTGGGTTGCCGGCTATCCTGTTCAGCATCAAAATGATATCCCCTTAGTCCTCTTTAAAATATGTTTGGCGTGGCTTCTTAGGCATCTTCTTTGTGGATGGTCTAGGCTTCTCTAGCCATGCCTTATTAACATTTGTGGCACACAATTCAGATTGGCTTTCATACAATCTCTTGGTGTCCTCCTTGGTTTTGTAGACGGTACGGGGACGTGTTGGGATGCCGAACGCCTCCTGTATTGCCACTTCGCTAAGGTGAGCCAAAACCCTTCCGTCAGGTGCAACAATTTGTCTTTCCTGAGCATTGTAATGGATGGCACATTCTACCATTAACTTGGCACAGTCTATTGCAGGCGGGAATCCAACTGCTTGAAAAATTCCATTTCTCACCATTCGTCTAGCAATCGGTGTCGGTAGTCCAGCATGTCCATATACTCTCTTCTTGAACTCTACGAAGTCCACATGTCCCAGATCAGTGTCTGCAACATTTTTCCATTTTGAATTTATTTTTGACTCTCGCTGTACCCCCTTACTGGCGAACTTCATTGGCACCTTCTTTGATGGTTCTCCTGTCATTGTCATTAACCTGTAGTAAAAACACTAACATTAATACAGAGACTTTAAAATATATTTTTTCCTGTGCCTTGTGTTCGAATATTTTACTTTCAGCTCATTAAATAATTAAACTTCTGCGAAAAAGCAAGCTGAAAGTAAATGAATTTAATTGAAATTTAGCCAAAACTTAGCCAGGATAAAAAAAGACAGAAGGAGAATTGATGAATTTATCCAATCAAACTCCAAACCTCAGGAAAAAAACTTCTGGCTGCAAATCAGATTCAAACTTCGAGAATTTAATCAAAAATCAAATGACAAAGTGCGCCAGCGTTGTTGAGAAGTCGACTTTCAGCCAAGAAATTACTTCTTCAGCAATAAAATTATTCCTTCCTCTAAGAAAATCGATCTTTCCTGCAAAGGAATTGATTGTGTCTCAACTTTCTTACAATTTCAAGAGATTAACTTCTCTTCAGCTAAGTCTGTGAAAAATGAGTTGTTGAAACTCATTATAATGCTGAAGAATTCGATTTGTTTTAGTAATTGCATCCTTTTCTCTCGATTTTGATTTGTTTTCTCTTCTTTAATCAGGCAGGTTTCCATTCTTTTTCGAAAAATCTCCATGGCGAGCTTATCCAGGCAAATCTCTTTGATTTTCCAAAATTCGATTTTTTGCTAGATGTTTATCTTTGATTTTCGAAATTTTGAAAATAACAGTAAATGTCCAATTAAATTCGATTTTTTAAATTTTACTTCATGGCGAATTTAATTTTGCTCAAGGATTTCCTCTTTTCCAGCGTAATTTATTTTCTTCCGATACATCTCTGGCGAATTTTTATTTTGTCCATGGCATTTTATATCTCTAAGTATTGGAGATAAATTATTAAAATGTTAAAATATTTAATTTATTTCCAACCCGTTCATTTTTGGACCCATGGCTATTTAATTTTTCTCTTTTTTTCTTTGGCTAAATGTTTATTTTCCAAATTTACTTCAATTTTCGTCTAGCCAAGTTGAAATTTTAGCCATCTCGTCAATAAATGTTACTCTAGATCCTCATTTTCTTTTGCCATGGCGGACTTCAAGTTGTGCCAGGCACATTTTCTCATGCCGAAATCAATTTTTCTCTTGCTTGGATGATTTTCTCTAAGCAAAGCATGTGTTTGGATGTCTTCTTTAGGAAAAATTCCATGATACTTAAACAAATTTTCAACCCTTTTAGCCAGGGGCGGATTTTCTTGCCTCTTGGCCATGTACATTTTCCTCTATGCACTTAGCCAACTTCATAAATTTTGTCCTAGGCATCCACACTTAGGCGAATTTTCAATCTTTTCTCCCCTTCTTATGCTAGGTGGACTTCATCAAATTCTTTTCATGGCCTAGGCGGACTTCATCAAGTTCTTTCCATCTTCCATCAAGGCATGGCGGACTTTCTATCCTCCTTGACATTTTCCTTTCACACTCATACTTAGTCGAAATTCGCAATTTTCCTCTTCTTAGGCCTCCATACTTAGACAAATTTCAAATTTTCCTTCCAAGGCATCAAACACTTAGCCAAATTTCGAATTTTCCTTCCAAGGCATCAAATACTTAGCCAAAATTTTCAATTTTCCCTCTTCTCATGCTAGGCGGACTTCACAAATGTCTTGCCAAGGCTTGGGTGGATTTTGGAGAAGGCTTGACATTTTTTATCTAAGGCTGGGTGGACTTCAAGAGGTCCTTGCCATGTCCCTCAAATTAAGGGTTGACTTCCAAAACTTTATGCCATCTTCTCACTAAGGCTTGGGCGAGTTTCTCCAGATTTAGGCAAAATTTACCATGAATTTCATGCCTTTGGGTTGATTTTTTGGTGATTTTTGCATGCTTTTCAACTGATTTTTCCAGATTTTTGCTCGATTTTTCCATGCTTTTTAGTTGATTTTCTCAGATTTTCCCTTGCTTTTCCATGCTTTTCCTGATTTTTGCTTGATTTTTCGATTTTTACTTTGATTTTTCAATTTTTTGGCTGATTTTTGGTTCTAAAGATGGAAATGTGACCCATTGACCAGGGTTGACTTTCTAAAAATAGAAAAAGCAAAATCCCTAAAAAATAGGGAACCCTGTTTGGTCCAAAAATGCCAAAAATGAAAAAGCAAAAAAAAAGCAAAAAACAGATTCCCTAAAAAGTAGGAAGTGCCAGAATTGGCCCAAAGCACAGGCGATCCTCATCGCACGCTCTTCTAAACACTTCTGTGACGTTTAGGCACTGATTCAGGCATGGATTATCAACTTGGCTCGGATGACTCTCAAGAGATTGACTTGAAACTCTTAAAAAGATGACCTCATGTCATTGTTGCGCGAGAGCAAAACCCCTAAAGACTAGCAAACTACTGGGGGTCCCCATTTGCAATGGGGCGATGTGTGAAAAGGTCACAAGAAGTTGGTGTAGAATTGGGATGGGTGACCTCTTGGGAAGTTCTAATGCTTTACCCCAATGAGCTTCACCTAGATGGAATAGGTGTTAAGTGGACTATTCATGCTCATGAGAGATGGGTTTGTGTGAATCACTCCTCATGAAATGTGGGTCAATGAATTTGACTTGAAAAATATGTAGTTGAATAATAATAAAACATCATAATAAATACCTTTCTCATAAAAAAATCTAGATGATCCTTTCACAGAGCTCAAGCTCCCAATCTCACAAGCTCACAAACAAAAAATTTACCTTCTAAATTAAAGAATAGGGATTTAGGGAGAGTTTTGATAGGTTTTGCAAGCTGGGTAGGCTTGATCTTAGGGGAAACAACCTAGTTAAGGACACTTGAGTTTGAGTAGTATTGGGATGAGTGACTTGTAGGGAACTTCCGATGCTTCACCCCTATGAGCATCACCTGGTCACAATGAGTGCTAAGTGGACCATTCATGCTCATGAGAGATGGGTTCATGTGAACCACTACTCATGAAATATGGGCCAATGAGTTTGACTTGAAAAGTCCGTAGTTGAATCTTGATAAAACAATAACATCTATAATATTCCCATTTTTACGCCATATTGTTTTGTGAGTGTTGGCCAGCTTTCGAGGTTTTTCGAAGGTTTCTAGGTAAGCTGGGAGAGTTCCAAGATTCTTGGAGAGCTCAATTTAGGGTTTTCATGGCATCTAGTGGTGGTGTGGAGTTTAGTTGGCTTTCAGGTTTGAGGTGATGCTCTTTGTAGCATTTTGGGCCTTCTAGGTTGTTCTCCATAGATCTTGGAGAATAGTGCTATTTTTATTAAGGGCACGTTTTGGCACCTAACATCATTCTTCAACACCAACTTCTTGGCGTGATCAATTTTGGTTTTCGGTGCCTTGGTGGTGCTTCCCGCAAAATGGTTTGGATTGTTTAAATTGTTACACTAAAGCTATAAAGTTAATGTTATAATATTTACTTTAGTGTTTTATTTTAATAAAGTTATGTTATTTCCCCTCAAGTGGACACCTAGGGGAAAAGGAGACTTAGATATAAAGTTATTTTAAAAAAGAAAAAAATGTTTTTTCGGGAAAATAAAAAAATCGTTTTTTTGAGAAAAAGGAAAAAACTTTTCAAAAAGCAACTTAAAATGCAAAAAGTACTTTTTGAAAAAACAATGAAAAAGAAAAAAGCGGATTTTTGAAAAAACAACAAAAAAGCTATAAAAGGAGGTTTGGGGCTCTTATTTGCATTATTGGAGTTTGCACACATAATAGGATGTTGTCGGAGTGATTATTGAGTTCTTCTAGGAGTTGAATGAGGACGAAAACCCTCCTCAATATTCACTAGTTTCGATGGTGCAAGATCCATCTTAGCTGGTTGAGTGTTTTCATTCAGGAAACACATTGGGTTTTAATGGAGTTTGAGTTTCCAAGTATCTTGGAGATGAAAATATATGAAGTTATTTGAGTGTTCACATAGGTATATCAGACCTATAGTTGTTGTTTACCCTTATAATCCATTCTTGAGGGGTGGTAATTTTCCTAGAGTGTGAGTTGGAAACATTGTTCTAAGCATAGTTTGCAAACTCAGATTTAGAGAGTACTCAGCAAACCAAAAAAAATTGACTCAGAGAGTACTCGACAAAAACTTGGCACCTTAAAAAACACTTAAATTTTTTATTTTTGTTTTTTGAAAAAAAAGATAAATTTTATGCAAAATATAGATACAAAATCAATCAAATGAATTTGGTGGGGGTTTGGGGGCCCCCCAACGGGGTCTAGTGATTTTAGAGCAATACAAGATGAATTTATGGCAGATCTGGGTAGATTAATTGGGCTTGCATTTCAGAAACTGAAGGTCTGTGCAATTTTGTTGGATATATTAATGGAAAATTTAGAAAACATAATTTTTTGTTCTCCAAATTCAGTACTATGTTTTGGAAGGCCTTTGATACTTCAAATAAGATGATAAGATAAAAAATGCAGAATTGTTGGTAGTCTAATGGTGAAAGTTGTGTTAGGTATAAATATATTACTCATACTTATGGATGATGCTGCAAACTCTGTGGCTACAGGAATCTTTACCATGGACAAAGCCCCACTAGCTCTTTGTTTCATTTGACAGCCCTACACATGGGTTCAATCATAGTTGAAAAACTCGGACTCGGCAATAACTCGGCAGACCCAAAAATTTTAAAAACTCGGGACTCGGTAAAAACTCGGGGAAAAACTCGGCAATAACTCGGCAAATTTATCGAACATTTGAAAATACACAATTTTTTAAAATATTCTTAAAAACCACACATATAAACTGAATTTTTAGAACATATTACTGATTTCATCATATATAAATCAAAATTAGAGTTTAATACATATCAATCATCAATGTATTTACTGATTTCATCATCTATAAATCAAAATTAGAGTTTAAAACCTTAATACGTATCAATCATCAATGTATCATAGACCAAAAAACAAGTTCGACTTCTCAATACATATCAACTTCAAGTTTCAGTATCAATAAAAATTATCTATCCTAAATTTCTTCTACGACTGAAACTCAAAAGTTTTTGTCGCTGCTGTGTGGGTGGTACTGAAGTAGATGGTATAGGTGCAATGTCCTCAATAGAAGCCTCAACAGGTGCCCCAATAGGTGCCTCATCCATAGGGATAGGATCAAATTGTGTGTGTGAAGAAACAGCCTCTATTGGCTGACCAAGCTCGCCTTCCTCCTCATAGGCTGCCACCTCCGCTTCCCATTCAGCTGCATCTGCCTCCCTCTCCATCTCAGCAAACTCATCATCACTTATCCATGGTTCCACATTGACCTCATCAGGCTCAGCAATCCAATCTGAGTATGGATCAATGTCATCAAGGTCAAGTGCTTCATGTGAACTCAAACCTTTTACCTTCTTCTCATGCAACCGAAGGTTGTAGCGCACATAGACAAGGTCATTCAAGCGCTTTTGAGTCAACCGATTGCGCTTCTTTGTATGAATGGCCTCAAAGCAACTCCAGTTGCGCTCACAACCAGATGCACTACAAGGCTGAGATAAAATACGAATGGCAACCTTTTGAAGATTAGGCGTTGTGGCACCATAATCTTCCCACCACAAATCTGCAATGATAACCATTTATAAATTAGTAAGGATTTAATAAGCTTAAACATTAACATAATGTCATAAATAGTAAAATAATATTAAACACATAAATTTGTTACCTGGCTGTAGAGTTTCTCTCCTACGAATGCAATCCTTGGAAGAAAACAATGGCCCTTCGGCCCTCTTATAACTCTGTATCTCATCAAGTATGAGATCTCGAAGGTCATCATTACCAACCAATCTTTCAATACATGTATTGAGGCCAACTTTAACCTCTGCATCTGCTCTGAAAGTAGGAGTGAAATAAAACTTGGGGTTCAAAAAGTAGGCAGCAGCATGAATATGTTGGTGGAGTTGTCGGTTCCACCTCCGATCTATTATGCACCATATGGGTTCATATTTGGTCTTGTTTGACCCATATAAATGTTGAATTGCCTCTTTGGCCTTATCCATGGCCTCATATAGATACCCCATGGGGCTTTTATCCCCATCCACCAATCGTAGAACTCTAACCAACGGTTCTGACACCTAAAATATAAAAAAATTAACAAAATCAGCAAGCTATAATATTAGAAAGAAATAAAATAAATCATCAATAAATGTTTGAAAACTTACTTTGATGATCTCCTCCATTTGTTTTGCAAATCTATCATCAAAAATGGTCTTCTTAACCTTATCTCCTTCAGGCTTCTTGGAATAAGGACTCTCAAGCCATTTTTCACTCACAAACATGCGCTTGAGGTTGGGCAATGTAGCTAAAATGCTCTGCAAGGTGAGAAAATTGGTGGCAAAGCGTGTGACTCCTGATCGCACGAGATCCTTACCATCAGTGTGCTCTCTCATGAGACTTAGGACCCATGTGTGATTGTAGATGTACTTTGTGATATTCCTTCCATCTTCAACCACATTCTTCACCCAACTTATTTTCCCTATGTCCTCAAGGAGCAAGTCAAGACAGTGGGCAGCACAAGGGCTCCAAAATAATGTGGGATGCCTCGCCATTAGAAGTTTACCGGCTGCCACATATGCAGCTGCATTGTCAGTCACAATTTGAATTACATTTTGAACTCCCACTTCCATCACCACCTCATCCAACATATTGCACAAGGTCTCTGCATTTTTTGTTTCATTGGAGGCATCAACTGATTTTAGAAATACCAATTGTCCCCCTGAAGCCACTAGAAAGTTGATGAGTGTCCTATTTCTGCCATCTGTCCACCCATCAGATATAATGGTGCAGCCATTCTTTTCCCAATTTCTCCTCTGTTCCTCCACTAGTTTGTGTGTGTTTTGGACCTCATTCTGCAATAATGGCCCACTCAACTCATAACGACTTGGGGCCTTGAACCCCTTACCTGCCACAGTCAATGCAGTGACCAACTCTTCCCAATAAGGACTAGAAGCAACATTGAATGGAATATCGTTGTAGTACCAAAATTTAGCACATGCCAACTTCGCCTCATTTTGCAACTCTCTATTCCAAGAAGTACCTTCCAATGAAGGTTGTGCACCAGGAGTATTACGCGGAACAAAAAAATTAGAACCGATGTTGCCCACAGTTCCAGATCCTAATCCTCGTATCCGTGGCCCAAGAGAAGAGCTTCCTGTAGCCTTTTGTGACCCTGTAGAACTGAAATCTGCATATGGGGCTGCCATTGCCTCTGCTGCTCTCTTTTTACTTTCCTTCCTTTGGTCATATGCTGCAAGGAGTGCTTTGGCCTCCATCTCAGCCTCTTCGGGTACCTTTGTACATGGTTCAACATCTCGACAAGGGATTCGTGCAAGGTGGTATTTCAACCGGTTTATGCCACCAGAATAAGTCTCGAAGCAATGGTTGCACATAACCTCTCCTCGTATTGCACCCGGTGTTCCATGTTTCCAGCAAGGATCTCTTGGTTTGCCGCCACTCTTTTTACTTGTAGAAGCCATATTCTTTTAGCAAGATACCTAGCAAAAGAGAGACAAGATAAACATTAAGAGATAAAAAGTGAAGTTAAATAAATCTGCATGCAGTAGTTGATTTTGAAGAAAAACTATAAACATGAATGATTATCAAATTCATATTCAAATTTCTGTATAGGCTTTGGCCACTTGAGCATTATCAAAATTTTAACTTAAGTCTATATAAATTTAAGTTATTTTCAAATAATTTAAAAATATAATATTTAATTGTTATGATAAAAAAAAAATATTAGATGTAAATTTAATTTTTAATGTTTTAAATTTAAAAACATTATTAAAATTTTAGACGTAAATTTAAATTAAATAATAATGTTTTTTCTTTTGAAAAAGACAATGATATCATATGTTTAAAAATTTTAGACGTAATTTTTAATTTTAATAATATTGTTTTAAATTTAATAAATAATTTGAAAAATATTTATTAAAATTTAAACATATTCTTAAAATTTATACAATATAACATATTAATAATTATTATAAATTTATAAATTATAACAGAAAAATAAATGAATTAAAATTTATTACAAATTTATACACAATATTATAAAATATTAAAAATTATTATGAAATTATATAAAAAAAATTAACTAAAATTTATTATAAATTTATGAGAGAAAAATAAATAAACTAAAATTTAAACATATTAAAATTTATAATTTTATACAATATTGAATATAATAATAAAATATTAAAAATTATTGTAAATTTAAAACAAAAAATTAAAATTATTGTAAATTTATTTGTTTAAAATTTATTATAAATTTGTATTCATTTTAACATCTATTAAAATAAAATATATGTCAAAAATTTCTGAAAAAAACGACGGACGGCAGAAAAAAATAAATGAACTTTAAAAATTTTTATCTACATACTGATACACACGACTCGGATTCCTGGGCGCAGTCTGGAAATGAAGATCCGTCCGCCGCCGCCGCCGCCGTCACGTTTTTCAGCTGTGCGTCGCGTTTTTTAATTTCGCCGTCGTTTTTCCTCTGCCCTGGGTCGGCGACGTGAACAAATCGAATGCAAACAATTAGTTTTGAAGTCTATAAATTAGGGTTTAAAAAAAAACGCCACGTTTTAAGTTTTTCTGGCCGCTTTTAAGCAAAAATAGCGCGTTTTTCTGCGCGTTTTCATAAAAAATCGCTGCGCGTTTTTCTGCAAAACCCGGTAATTGTGCGATTTACTCGCCAGGTTTTGCCACGCGATTACTCGCGATTTTTGCGAGTTATTGGCGATTTTTTCAACTATGGGTTCAATGTTGGAAGACATTGCAATCTATCAACTAAAGGGAGGTCTGATGTTGTTGGATGGATGTACTGATGGTACAATTAGATTACTTGTAATTTTGTCTCTTCTGTGGTCAGTACTATGCTGGCAAACACTATCAATGCTGGAGATAAGATGACGAGATAAACATTACAAAATTTTGATAAAATATTGGTAAAGGTTGTGTTGGAGGTGGGTGTATAAAATGTAGTCCAAATAATTATGGATGATGCTGCAAATTACATGGTAATAGGAAAATTTATTATGGAAAATGTCCCACTAATTTTGGGCTCCTTTAGCATCCCAATGCATAGTTCTAATGCTGGAGGACATTGACAATCACAGTAGGGTTGAACCAGTTATAGACAAGGAAAATTATTTACATCTACAACTATCATTGTGTAATTAACTTGATGAGAAGCACACTGACAAAACAGAGCTTATTTGACCTTTCATCATACAATAAGCTTATAATTTCATTTCTTTGCATGCCCTTTATGATCCTATGAAATATTTAGAAAAAATGTTAATTAATGAAGAATGGATAACTTCCATCTATGCCAGCTTGACAAATAACATTGATGAAAGGTGAATTATTTACAGTTATTAACCAGGTTTTTAAGGTGAATCCATTATATCATTAACTTGTCTCTACTGAATTGTTCTGATTGTAGTCTAAATTTGATCAGCTTTCATATTTTTAACCAATTTTGTAAAAATAGTAATTGAATTAGGAAACAATATGATAAAAGCAGGCATGATTTGAGCAAATAGAGCAGTATTTTTAGATGAGCTCTAGAGTTCGTTTTTGCTAGGATAGCTCTAAGTCCTTTGTATTTGTCAAGAGACTGAAGATCTTTTGAGAATGTCTCCAACAAAATTCTTTTAATGGTGTGCTTTGGCTCTAGTGGAACTCTTGTAATGCCCATATTTATTTTCTTTGTATATTCTTATAACATATATGTCATTTGAAAATTATTTTAATTTTCAACATGCATTGAATGGAGAAATAGTTTTAGTTTGTATTGTCATCTTAGATCCATTTTAATGTTTGTTCAATTTGCATACAAAAACGATGTATTCACTAACCATGAAGCAAGTATTTTTATTCTCACTTTGTTATCAAAGGGAACTTATTCTGCATTGGGACTCATTCCAAATCTACACAAGCTTTTGGATCATGTCATTCTTTCCTAATAACGGGCTTTCTTTGCTTTTCTAGGTTGATCCTATTATGATTCATTAGAAATATTTTCTCTTTACAATTTTAAAGTTCATGTCAGAAAAATTGCTAATGATATCTTATGTACACAGATCAAATAGGAGATCCTAATGATTACAACAAAGAATTGCCAAGGCTACAAAGACACCTTAAGAAATTAAAGTGGAAAGCTTATAAAGGGTTAATATGGGCGTTGAGAATGGATCATCAAAAAATCAATTGGGTAATAACCCATGATTTCATTTTTTTCAATTTTAGTTTGTGTAATTCAACATTGTCAAGATCCATAATATTATGTTGTTCAATGCATATCTACTTGGTGTTTACATGTACATGTAGATATGTATGTTGTGGAGGTTTTACTATTTCTTTAAACATATGCATGGATGTTTTATAGGAAAATGCTATACATGCTCATGGTATGCACAAACATGTTATTACTCATACACATGCATTGCTGGACATGTATGCACATATCTTTCTATCTCTACCTCTTTGTCTCTTTAGACATGCAAGGACAATTTTGGCTCATACATATGTCAAGATTTTATGGTATTGTCATATGAATAATAAGAACATCAATTTTCTCAAACACAATAGGGAGAATACTCTTAAGTGGTATTTGTACTTGGAGTTCAATCATACTAGGGAGGTTGTGTATTGTTTCTAGGTTGAAAGCTCCCTAATTACCAAAGAAAGAAGGGACAATACAATCCTAGCTGCAAGCATTCATAAACATAACCATGCAAGGTCTTATAGAATTGGGATGTGAGGAACTAAAATTCAACTTAGTTCGAAAAGTGGCATTTAGAGTCTTCTAGTATTGGGACATGAGCAATTCATCCCTATTAGATATTATGTTTTTTATGACCACAGAGCGATATTATCTGTTTCAAAAATATCTTTGTTAGATCTGAAGTCTTATGTCTAAGTTTGCTAGGAAGATATTCACAACCTTGATTGATGTATAAAAGACCACCTAACTTGCATTGTGACCTGTGATAAAATCCATAGGTATCACTACTCGTTTGTGTTCTGGAATGTCATGAATATAAAGTTCTCTGCTCAGATGATTCTTCCTTAACCCTGCACAATTTGAAGAGCATCATAATCAATGGATTAAATGCCATTCAAATACAAGGAGGAGAGGCTATTGATATCAAGGAGAAGAATGAGAAGTAAGGATATCAATTCCATGTAGTGAATAAGCTATCACTAGAAAATTAATTTGAACTCCAAAGCTGAATATGGAGTGGAGATGGAGAGGGGTTCAACTAGAGTGGAAAGTCATCCATAACTCTTTAATAACAAGTGGGTCAAGATTGTTAGACAATTTCCTCTTCTTGATGGAGGAGTTTTGGGCCTTCTTGATTAGATTGTGTTGGAAGGTTCTTTAGGGGAGTCAACTATTGATAGTCATCTCACTTGGAAAGAGGTTAGTACCTGTCCCAAGATTGTAAAAACCACCCCTGATTTTTTTTTGAAACTGTTTGCTGTTTGTGATGTTTTGCTGATGTGTTTTGGTTTGTCTTTGTTTCACATGTTTTCATCAATGCATTGCATGCATAAGAAATATTGCATAGACAGGAAAAATACCAAGAAATAGCACTGCTTTTCACATTGTACCATAACATAGCATAATGGCAAAAGATTACAATTAAAATCAAACTTAATGAAAGATGTTTCAGACCTGGCAATAATGGTTATCAGACCTGATAACAATCTCTCATGGGCAGCAAATTACATACAACTCCTTGTGAGATTCACCAAACGATTAAACTATCAATCCACAACACTTGTTACATCCCGATTTTATAGCTACTATTGTATAGGGCAATTGATTGTAATGTTTGAATTTTGATGATGAATAAAACATGGTTGATCTCGTTAATAAATGAATGAGTTCTGTTTAAATGATGATTTCATTTGATTGTTACTTCTAAATGATTAGTCTTGATTAAATGTTGCATACAATTATAGAATAATAGTATTCTAACTTGTGAGATGTTTTTACCTTGTTATGAGCATATGACTGCCGGTGTCGTGTCGTGATATGCAGGTATGAAGACTGTACCTCCGGACAGAGGAGAGACATCATTCGGGGAGGAACTTGGTCGGGTAAACAGTAACGAATACCAAATTGAGCATACACACACATACAATAGAATGAGTAAGCCAAGTCTGTTTGTCGAGACAACGGTAAGTCATCCAGAGGCTTGTGTATTGACATAAGGATTTTGAATTCACTTCTTTATGTTTAGGAAATGTGATTGTTTTAGTGTCAGACTTGCTTTACCATGACCCAAGTATGAATGGTGAGAATGTTATGTGTTAATGATTGAATGAGAACGCACGTACATCTATACATTGTAAATACGTATTTATATGTACAGACATATCAATACATGTGTACGTTAAGCAGACGGATATGCTCATACACATGTGTTGACATGTATGTATGCATACATACGTAAACACAGGTGTATATATGTACTCGTTCCGCCTGATGTCTGTAATAAAAATAATATTTAATATTATTGCCTAGCAAATTTACATATATATTTATGTAAATGTATAAATGTATATATTAATGATGTGATTAAATTATGGATAAATACATAAATACATAAGTACCTATGTAAATATATTATATATTTATATATTTAAATATATGTATCAATATTAAGGTAATATTTACATATATGTAAATATATATAGATATCACGATATAATATCGGAAAATATATATATTTATATATTTAGAAATATTACACTTAATTAAAATACATATACGAATAAATATATAAATGTGTGATATTAAAATGTGAAATGTATAAATTTAAATAACACATATAAATATTCGAGAGAATAAAAATAGAACGCAAAGGATTTGAATCCTTAATCAATGGAGAAATATTTCAATACCTAACTATGGAGAAAATATTAATCTCAATATGAAATATCGAACCTTGGCTGTTAAAGGCAATTTAATTGGGAGCCTTAAATCATTTTAAAATGAAACGCCATATCCCGTGATAACATTTCGAATGGAAATATTTAAGATTATTGAATCGCCCTCCTTATAAAACAATGACAAATATTTCATTTGTGATTTTACTAACATTTGAAAAGAAGAAAATACGTTTTCTTCTACTAAGATCATAAATCGCGTGAGAAATGGTCCGCGCCTGGAGAAAAAACGCGTCTGAAGTGCGCAGGAGGAGAATAGGTCAATGAACGATGTTAATACTGATCTTAAGGCCATGAAATGGCGACGTGGGAACATTTGAGACTTGACCTCTTCCCTGGAACGAAGTTTTTCAAAACATTTATTTCAAAATAACCAAAAATCTGGAAAACGCCATGACCTGTCAATCCGCCATGTGAGAATCGAAAAATTATTCATTTGCTGGCTTGAAAGAAGGTCGAATCACCTTCAATCTGATGACTAAGGGTTTAAAGAATCCGCCATCTATCATTTTGACCATTTCTGGGCACTTTGCTGTCAATGAACATGCCTTCTTAAGTGGAAAACTGTTTCAATTCGGCCCTATATAATGACGCCCTTCCATTCATTGTGAATACGCACATTGAGCAATCTGAGTTTTGTAATTTTATTCCATATCCATTTCATTATATTGCTTGAGTTTACTGCATTGCTGAGTTTGACAAATACAGTGAGTTATTACCAGCAAATTACCAGTCACAGTGAATTAAATCATTTTGAGTTCAGAGTGTGGTATTTGTGAATTACAGTTGAGTAGGAATTTGGAGTTGAGTTCATCATTTGTGAGAGAATTGAGTTCATCATTTGTGAATGAGTTTAAAACTGCTAAGAGAAGATTTTCTTATTTCATGAAAGCATATTTCACCAATTGCTGAGAGACATCTTCTATTGTTATATTCATCACTTCTGAGTTCACAGTAAGAAATTGAGATTACTTTTCAGCTGTAGTAAGGGATTAATTTCTGAGGAAGATTTTGAGACTGGTCTGAGAGTGCTGGAAGTCTTTTGTTCGAGGTCTGAAGTGCTGCAAACGTAATCAAGTTCATCCTCTAAAAAGAAAGATATAAACCAGGCATGCTGTTTCTTCTTTCATGATCTTGAATGTATTTCTTGTATGTTTACTGAATGGGCATAGTTAGGGAAATTGCATTGAGTTCAATATTTTAGTTAAGATAAACAAAGAAGTAGATCTCTTTTACACCATGTAAGTAAACTACTTTAAGGTATGGTTATACAAGTTTACTGAAGCGTATACCTATTTGCATTAGTGTGTGTTTTGCATATAAGGAGTATATACGGATTCAATGATTAGGGGAATTGTGAAAAAGGGAATATAGGAGTAAAAAGCTTAAGGGATTAGAATGTTTCTCTTGCATTAGAACGAAATAATGGAAAAGATAAAAGAGAAGGATTTGTTTGCATTTTAAATGGTTTTTGCATGTTGTGTATGATCTCTATATGTGGGAATACGTAGACGTACTTATTATATTTACTAGGATCGAAATGATGGCAGAATCAAGTGAAGTCTTATAGCTTAAGTTATTAGGATAACTGAGACAAGTTTAGTACTCCTAGGATAAAGAATTCCTAGTTAGGAGGAATTGATACAAGACTCTTGAACACTGTTTTCATTTCTAGTAGGTTCGTATGATTGTAGGATGTCTGGGATGACGGATTCACCCATTGAAGGACAAACCTATGCGTAGAGTAAGGAAGCCTTAAGTCAAATCGGCCCTGAGTAGTGTTTATGATAGATGACCTTCATTCGAAGTACTGAATGAGAATACTTTGGCCAAAGTAGTGAAAGGTACGACATCCACCTAGATGTGAGATAGTTGAGACTACACTGTCAGTTCATTGTGATCCGAGTACTAGATCGAGATTGTGAAATAGAAAGGTTCTAGTTGAGTAGGACACAGCACTATGCTCAGTTGGTAATCGGGATACCCTACCAATCTCTTCTTCGAAGGGAGGGCCGTTCATTGCAAAATGATCGCATGGGGACCGCATTATAAGTCCGCGGGTTGGTGGAAAAGCAGTGATGTTTCTCCTCCACGAGCGGCCGATGTACCAAGATTTGAAAGTAAGGACTCGGACCTTCTTACTTCTATTTGTGCAAAAGCTACGAGCTATGTATGTAACTGTATTACTTTTAAACTCTGATTTATATTTGCAATGAAAATGAAATTCATGTGGAAACATATTGTAACTTGTACATGTTTATCAATAAAGAAAGGAAGAAATTTTATTGTATTATCTTTGTTAGATGTTACTTTTACATGTTTTAGTGAGAATTGGAAAGTTTTTAATTTACGCCGAATTGGGTCGAATAACACTCTCCTTCATTCGGGCCAACAAATACATATGAAAAGATATGTAATGTCCCCTTTTTAGCGTGCTCTTGTTTTGTGATGGTTAGCCTATTATTTTTGATCCTCGTAGGCTAGTGTGTTGGATAGAGGATCTCAGTGGCAGAGTATGGTGGATATTGTTGTTTCCACCCCTTCAGTTCAGTGTTGGGCTTAGTGCAAGCCTTTGCAATTCAGTGTTCGCCAGCTTTTGACGACACATCAAAACACTGAGAATTGAGGGAGTTATGAATATTTTAGTGGTTAAGTCATTTAATATTATAAAGTCATGATTTGACTTTATAATAATTAAAAAGCCACTTAAAATATATTAAAGTGATGACTTAAGGTTATAAAGTGAAAATTAAAATCACTTAAGTCAATTAAAAAGGTATGCCACTTGGTTAAGTGAAATATTAAACTTTTAAAGCGACTTTATACATTTTAAATGTATTTAAAATGCCCAAGTCGTCACTTTTAGAAAATCGTGCCTTTTTGGGAATATAAGGTAACAGGGGCAATTCAACCTCATTCATTCATGATCATTTGAAATTCTTCTATTTGGACATTCTCTGTGCATTTGTATGAGACAAGGGTTACAGTGATTTTCTACCATTGGAGAGCGAGAATTCTTCAGTGATTTGCATTCTTGAGGCTGTGAAAGACCAGCTGAATCTATGCTACAGTGAGGGCTTCAATTCAGGAGTCCATTGTGCTTCATCAGAGATTTTCCTTACAGTTTCTTTGCAGAATCAATTAAGGGTGGGTCAGATTGCTTGAGACGCCTTCATTCAATGATTGGGAGCATCAGATTGCTGGTTGTACACTTCTCCTTGCTGGCCGTACATTCTCCTTGAGCTGGCCATACTTCTCTTGGGAGGCGTGTTTCTCCAAAAGGCTAAAACGCCTTTCTTTTGGGCTTACATTTGTTACCATTTTGGACGCCTTGATCTCTCAAGGTTTTTCATGTAGTTTCTGTGTAGGAGAAACTCAGATCTGGAGGTGGGACGTGGTTTTTCATCAAATCCAACAATTCTTGCCTGGCATGTACAGATCCACCTTATTTAATTAATCTGGAAGTTTCTGGGTATGTTTGTTGTATGTAATCTCTCTGTTGCAGTTGTTTAAGACTTAATACAATGGCAATTCCTCAGTTTTAGCTTTAAATTCCATTTTATCATCATTTTATGCTTGGCGCACTTCCCAAAAACTGCCTAAAAACTCATTAAAACAAGCAAAAACACTCAAATAGTTAGTTTTAGCATCTGAGGTTGAAGTTGAGCCAGTTGGGCTCTTCACAGTGGTATCAGAGCTTATTAATCTTGCTAGCCTGGAGGGTTAGATCCATATGCATCATAATCATTTGGGTCCTAATAGGTTCTACACACGCAGAAGACCTGGTTTGTAGAGGAATCAATTTCAGTTTGGGAATTCACAGTTTGAAAACCCGTTTGAAGAAATTCCTTTAGAAAACATGGCAAATAGGGATACAGCTGTGCCTGATAGGAACCCTCTTAATGAAGATGATAGAGAAGCCAGAGATATTCTGAGAGGATTAGTAGCTGGACAGGAATAGGTGGCGAATGTACTTCCGTAGCTTAGTACCGCCGTACAACATTTGACTGTTCATAGAAGACCGAATCAGAATCATGAACAAGAAGGTAGTGTACATGGAGCCCCACGGAGGACAATTACTCCAACATGCACCTATGACAACCCTACTTGCCGTACGTTTGAGAGAAATGAACTCGAAGAGGGAAACGAGGAGGAGGAAGGTGACGTGGCCTTTACAGATAATGTGATGACATTACATGATGAGTGGGAAGCACTACCACAGAGAGTTAAGGATCACCTTAACTTTGACAGATTGATGAGCCAGAAGAGAGAGCATGGCAAAAACAGGACAGACAGGAGGCCTAGAAATAGGAACCATGATCTGAGATAGGCAACAAACAAACTCACTTTGACCAACTTTGATGGCAGTGACAGAGTCACAGCTCGAGCTTGGGTGAGTAAACTAGATACCTTCTTGACATTACGTCCAATGGCAGAAGAGGATGCCATAAGGTTCGTAGCTCTACAATTGGATGGCGTAGCCCATGACTGGTGGCACCATGGCATGGTTACATTATAGCATGACCGGATCACTACTTATCAGGAGTTCACAGATAGGTTGGTTGAGAGATTTGACAAACGAGATCCAGAGTTATACTTCAGAGATCTCGCTCAGCTGAAGCAGATGGGCAGTTTAGAGTCCTATGTTGGTGAGTTTCAGAAACTCTTGGTCATGGTAACCAGAATATCAGTGAGGAGATTGGTCATACTTTTTGTAGAGGGGCTATTTAAGCCTATGAAGGGTTGGATCAAGGATTTTGATCCCCCTACGTTGTAGGAGGCTATGAGGAAAGCTTGTAGCATGGAACTTACAACTTCGTGTAGTAAGTCCAAATCAAAACTGTTCTCATCCTACAATGATAACAGATCTGATCCAAAGAAAACAGAAGACCAAGACCAAAAGGAAAAGTTTGCAACACCTTTGGATAGAGAGACGATCAATGATTTACGTAGGAGGAAGCTCTGTTTTTATTGCAAGGGACCTTATGACATAAACCATGACTGTACTCTTAAGCCTAAGGGTCAGAATAGACAAATGTAGTGGTTTTATGAGGGTGATGACATGACTGATTTATCAGACCAGCAAATTGTTATTGCAGATGGGAGCTTCCATTCTATCACTCTTGTTAGTGAGAATTGTGGGAAGATAGAGCAGGAGTTTTTAGAGGAGGAGCATGAGATGTTTCAGGAGGAGTATGATTTTGTTTCTTGCTCCAGGGGCTCAAAGGTGTTGGATTGGGATCAACACAGATATGAGGTTCAGTTTGTGAACAACCCTCTTTTTGAGGCGGATGCTACATTGTCTCGTGATAATCCGCTCTTTGAGGTAGATGCTAATTCTACTCCTGACCTTGATTTAGGGGTGAGTGTTGATCATAGTATCTAGGATTCTTTCGATGCATTGAGATTTCAGAGCGGGCTCGTTGAGGAGTTTCATAGTGTGTACATGGTAAGGAGTGTTCACAGTTTCACTTTCGATCGTCATGTACATGATTTGTTTTGGATGCACAATTTAGTTGTGCACGTACTAGACAGTTTGTATGACAACTTACATTGTGCATACATGGGAAGCAAACTTGGTCAAATTTTGAAGTTGCTTCCTCTTGAGGCTTTCACTCTTGCGACACCTGATGTTGGAGTTGATATGGTTCAACATGATTCGTCAGTTGTTCAGATGTTGGTGTTACAGGAGTTGGTTGGTGGCATGAGGGACATTACACAACACTTTCCTTGGGATCCTGGTGGAGTGGTGTATTCTTTGTTGAGATTGCTTGAGGACAAGCAATTTCAAGGAGGGTGAACTGTAATGTCCCCTTTTTAGCGTGATCTTGTTTTGTGACTGTTAGCCTATTATTTTTGATCCTCGTAGGCTAGTGTGTTGGATAGAGGATCTTAGTGGCAGAGTATGGTGGATATTGTTGTTTCCACCCCTTCAGTTCAGTGTTGGGCTCAGTGCAGGCCTTTGCAGTTCAGTGTTCGCCAACTTCTGACGGCACATCAAAACACTGAGAATTGAGGGAGTTATGAATATTTTAGTGGTTAAGTCATTTAATATTATAAAGTCATGATTTGACTTTATAATAATTAAAAAGCCAATTAAGATATATTAAAGTGATGACTTAAGGTTATAAAGTGAAAATTAAAATCACTTTAGTCAATTAAAAAGGTACACCACTTGGTTAAGTGAAATATTAAACTTTTAAAGTGACTTTATACATTTTAAATGTATTTAAAATGCCCAAGTCGTCACTTTTAGAAAATCGTTCCTTTTTGGGGATATAAGGCAAAATGGGCAATTCAACCTCATTTATTCATGATCATTTGAAATTGCTTCTATTTGGACATTCTCTGTGCATTTGTCTAAGACAAGGGTTACAGTGATTTTCTACCATTGGAGAGCGAGAATTCTTCAGTGATTTGCATTCTTGAGGTTGTGAAAGACCAGCTGAATCTATGCTACAGTGAGGGCTTCAATTAAGGAGTCCATTGTGCTTTATCAAAGATTTTTCTTACAGGTTCTTTGCAGAATCAATTAAGGGTGGGTCAGATTGCTTGAGATGCCTTCATTCAATGATTAAGAGCATCAGATTGCTGGTCGTACACTTCTCCTTGCTGGCCGTACATTCTCCTTGAGTTGGCCGTACTTCTCTTGGGAGGCGTGTTTCTCCAAAAGGCTAAAATGCCTTTCTTTTGGGCTTACATTTGTTACCATTTTGGACGCCTTGATCTCTCAAGGTTTTTGATGCAGTTTCTGCACAGGAGAACCTCAGATCTGGAGGTGGGACGTGGTTTTTCATCAAATCCAACAATTCTTGCTTGACATGTACAAATCTACCTTATTTAATTAATCTGGAAGTTTCCGGGTATGTTTGTTGTATGTAATCTCTTTGTTGCAGTTGTTTAAGACTTAATACAATGGTTGTTCCTCAGTTTTAGCTTTAAAGTCCATTTTATCATCATTTTATGCTTGGTGCACTTCCCAAAAACTGCCTAAAAACTCATTAAAACAAGCAAAAACACTCAAACAGTCAGTTTTAGCATCAGAGGTTGAAGTTGAGCCAGTTGGGCTCTTCACAAGACACCACAAACTCACAGTGGCAGACCTAGAAAGTTGTCCTACTGAGAATGGTCTGAAAATGCTAACCCAGGAAATGTACGACACCTAGGAGGGGTGACCAGCTCCCAAAAATAAAGACTTCAACAATAAATTTGAACCAATGCTTGAAATGGGGCGCACCCAAACAAGAGGAATCCAACGAATCAATACCCAAAAAGGTTGGCCAAGCATGCACGGAGTTACAAATGGATTTCACCTTCAACCACTATCAAAAAGAGTTTCCAGAATTTTGGAAATGCAAATCAGACCTCCAAAATTGCTCCTAAACACCTCCAAACACCTCCAAAATGAAGCCAAGGCTCAAGCATGCCAAAACCTTCAAACCCACATCAAAAAACCAAGAAGATCTTCATCATTCCACCTCTACAATGACTGAAATTAGAACTTTGTTAGCACCCAATGTGATCCCTGAAGTAGAATCACTCCTATCCAGCTAGGGTGGATCTTTCACCACCAAAACCAGTTCCAAACGGTGAGGGTTTTTGTCCTCAACTCGCAGCAATAGAACCCTGGAAACGTTCTAGTAGTATTTTGTTATGTTGCCAAATGATAGATGCCCAAATGAGAGCCAAAATGTTGCTTTATAGAAGTGTGAGGGAAAATTAGGGCAACTTAATTTGAAATGTTTTTTCCCTCCAAGACTCCCACGCTCCCCCTCATGAGCTTTTCATTTTATTTAAAAACCTTATATCTCCCTAGGGCGGTGTCCACCTTTTGAGGCTTAATATTTGACCTTTTTTAAAAACAACTTTAATCAATTTGGTGTGACAAGGTACTTTTTTGATGACCCCAAGACCCTCACTTAAGTTATATGTAAAGTACCTTTCCTGGAAGGACTAAGTTTTTTCACTTATTTCAATTTGATAGGTGTACCACTTTATCAAACTAAATGCATTTCATTACATATTAAATGGAACTTTCAAAACAGTAATGAACATGCAAACTGATAGTCCATCTTCACATTCCTTATCTCATACGTAAGTCTGAACTAAACAGTATGTGAACAATGGTGACTTTCAGATTATTGTAAACTTAGACTGTGTACAAATATAGTGCAGGAAAATAAGGAGATTCGACTAAGAAGAGAACAATAACTGTAGGTCTGATAACGAGTTAGGAAGAGTTTGGAGTATTTCTCAAACCTGAACTTTATCACACCATTAATGGAAATGAACAGTGCTAACTTACAATTAATATCAGCATGTATGTTAATCTGGGTCTGCACGTACAGTCTGGAAAAGTTGCAGCAGATTGTAAACAAGTCAAGCCTTTGTGTATGAAGACGTCTTGCCCAAAAAACTCTCTTTCACCTTTCAGTCAACACCTTACACCTTCAGAACTCTCATGTGGGGTTAGAATGAGACTTTGCATTAGATAAATGAAGGCGTCCAAGTCAAGAACTCCCACGCCAATCTTCTATTGGTTGATATGAAACCTTTCAGGGCTCCCATGATAGGAAGAGGGAGGAATATACCTTTATCTATAGCCTGCAACTTCATGGAAGGTGCTCCATTTCATCTTCTAAACCCATGGACCTCACAACCCCAAGTCCTTATGTCTCCACACACAATACAATAGTCACTTCTGGTGCCCAATATCATAGTCCCACTAGTCTCATAAAGCCCACACTTAACAAAGATATGGATGGTGATAGCTTGGAGTCTATCAGTGAATAACGCCTCTCTAATTTATAATTCTTTCTACACCTCAACGCTTAGCAATACTTAAGCAATAGAAAAACCTCTGAGAAACAGATAAATGGCAACCAAGCAGATCTGCAGCTCTTCCTTGATATTAGACGCCAAACCTCAATCTCAGAATGGAAGCTTATCTCCATGCCTAGGGTTTAGTATGTAGCTCGACCCTAGAGAATGAACCACAGTAGAAAGAAGATGTTCGCTAAGACTGGAAACTCAATGAGAGATGTCGCCTGTGATGCCAAATAAGAAATTATTCATTCAAACTTCAGAACCCTTGCTTCTTAGACAAGCTGATTTTAACTGTTGGCGGATTCATCCAATTAGGGAGGAATCTTTCACCACCGAAATTGGGACTCGTAGGAAATTCTCACCCAGGGTTTCAAACCCCGAAGAGCTCCTCCAAAATACAAACCCCAAATAAAATAATAATCCAAAATATGAGAGAATGAGCTCTCAAATCCTTTTTATAATGCCCTTTTGCCTCTTTAGGGTGTTCCTGCCTAAATCACTTAACATATTATTATAAAGTGACTTTATTAATTAAACCTTTTAATATTTCTCATTGTCACTTTATAACCCCTTTAATATTTAATGATTTAATATTACCTTTATATTTGTACTTTTGCTAGGCAACATTAAATAATTAAATACATTAATATTATTTAGGCAAGCTGGAAAACGGGGACATTACAGTGCTCCCTTCCCAGAGATTGGTTTTCCTCAAGCAATCTGCAATTGCCAACCATCCTAACTACCACAACACTTGAAGCCAGAGTGGAAAACCAACTGCATTTGTCCACCAACCACCCAAATCCCAAATGATCCCGCAAAATGTCCCAACCATTAACCATTGTATGTAGCTGAAGCCCAAAATGCTGTCAAGCCCTAAGTATTTGGTCAAAAAGTTTTTGATTAAACCCATAACCTCATCATGCACTCTCCAAGTACTGTGGTGATAAAACTCATGTATCATAACTGTCCATAGGTGTACTCCACTTGGGTCCCATGGACAAATTGGAAGTCCAACATACCTAACGCTTGTTGAATTCCGTTGTGCCACTCTGATAACCTCTGGAATCCAATAGTAAGTGGTTCCAAACTCATTTTAACCACAATTCGAGTAGCTGTTGAAACTTACTAAAATAGTAAGTCCGAAAAAGTCCTCAGATGTAGACGCATGTGAAATATGCTAACCAATTTTTTCGAAAGATTTACGCACGTAAACCAGCACTAGGAATTTGATTAGCGTTAGCTCCAAATTGAAAACCAAGCTTGAAAGAACTCACACCAAGAATGCACACTCAATCCCAAGGAAGGATAGGTGTTGTCATATGGCGGAGAAGCTAAAGAACAATACTTGAAAGAAACAAACTCGACGTCAAGGATGTGCACTCAAGATTCCACTGAGGGCGAGGTGCTAACATATGACGGAGTGATTAATTGAATTTGAAACTAATAGGCGGATTACCAGCCATGAAGCTACAACAATCTAATTCATCCGCTGCGGCGGGCATCCACTTGAGAGTGGGGATTCACCACTTTGAAAGTGGGTACAAAGAGAGATACAATCAATTATCCACACTGGCGGTAAGACCATCCAGGGGTACTTAATGTGAGAAGAAAGAAGAATTAAATTGCAGCGATTAGGACTGGAACAGTACTACTGTTTACAGTCTTACAAACAAGAAAGAAAGCTGCAAATTACATATGAATTTCAATAGCTTCAAAGCACATGAGTAATAGATGATCTCATACAAATAATTATCTCTCTAACTGCTGATAATGAATCAAAAATCAGAACTTCTAAAGTCTGATAACAAAAATCAGTAAACTGAAAATGTCAACCAGCAACTGTGAAAACCAATGAATTGTTCATAACTCCATCAAATTACCTCCGTTTTGATTGAAATCAGATGCAATGGATAACTAGAAGGTAGGCGACCATGCTAGGATGAAGAAATAGCAACAAAGATCCTCTGTGGATTTAGCACAAATCCCAAGGCACTTCCAGAAAAGTACGACCCTCCTTGAAGGGGCGATTTCTCTTTAAAAATCAAACTCTCAACTAAAAATTCTCAAAATTGGCATGATGAATCACCCATGGTAAACAAATAGAATGATGAAATACCCAGAACCAAATTCAAACTGGAAAATAAGCTATGAATCAAAATCACCTTTAGCTGTAGATGAACCAGCAATACCAAAATTGATAAATCTCCAAAAATTCTCCACGATCGAGCTCAATTTGCTAGTCTGGATGAGAAGCAGTAAAGACTAACTAGGTGTTGTATCTCAAACACGAAATTGGTTAATTGGCTAGGAGGTAGCATCCTCGAAGCAAAGTTTCAATTGTCATTCTGACAGCATAACAGTATGATAACATGAATAGATGCCAAGGCTGAAGCAAATCAATCATTAAATAGAAGAGTAGAAGACTCTTCAATTTCCCAAGGAAAGACGCCAATAGTCACAACATGACTCTTCAAATTTCCATCAACAAATAATTGCTCAAGGGTGGCGTCCACTTCACAAGGCAACATAAAAACTTTATTTTTAAATAATAACTTCTTCAAAAAGACGTCCACTTATTTCCCAAGGCATAAGACTTCATTAATGATTAAAATATAGTAACACCTCATGAAGGCGTCCCCCTTCCAAGTCCCTCTTTTAAACACAACTTAAAGTTGTTCTCCTAGGCCAAGGGTCAACTGCAAATTAAATCATTAATGCCTTAATTCACCAAAATAAATCCTTTAGTAACCAGACTTGAATTGCATTAAATGCTCCAACTGAAAAAGAAGACCTTGAAGAACGATAACTGCATACTGCCCAAAATAGAATTTACTATAAATTCCCAGAAAAGCCATAGAACCTCAGAACTGGAAACCCTAATTTTACCTCAAACGAGCCTACAGGCTTCCGGAATAGGCTGATGAGCGACATAACAGTTCACTGATGAGAAGGGGACATTACAGTCCGTCCTCCTCGAGATTGCTTGTCCTCAAGCAACTGAAAAGATGGATGCAACAAAATCTGTTCTCCTTCCCACGCGGCATCTTCAATAGGCAAATTCCTCCATCTAACCAGGTATTCCTTGATTGTCCTTCTCCTCAAGGAACGTTCTCTAGTATCAAGAATCTCTTCTGGAATCAACACCAACTGACCTTCCTTGTCCAATGGAGGTAATTCTGAAGCAGCCACAACATTGTGTCCAAGTGCCTTCTTGAGGCGTGACACATGAAAAACGTTATGCACCTTGCTTTCAGCTGGAAGCTCCAACTCATAAGCAACTTCACCAATCCTTTTGGTGACTTTAAAAGGACCATAAAAACGTGGCTTCAACTTTTCTGCACCACTCTTCTTGAGGGAAGATTGTCGATAGGGCTGAAGCCTCAAGTAAACCATGTCTCCTACTTCAAAAGATCTCTCAATACGCTGCTGATCAGCGTATAACTTCTGCTGGTTTTGAGCTTGTTGCAGATTTTCCTTTAGAGATTTTAAGATATCTTGGCTCTGTTGTAACATATCTTTTGCTTGTAGAGTTCTACTATCACCAAACACTAAATCAACAAAGTTAATAGCATCATAACCATAAAGAGCCATGAAAGGTGACATCTTAATTGACATATGATAGGAAGAGTTATAACAATACTCTCCTAAATGAAGCCACTTAATCCAAGCTCTTTGCTGTCCTGAAACATAGTTTCTTAAGTAGCCTTCCGACCATTTGTTAACAATTTCTGATTGCCCATCAGTTTGTGGGTGATAACTAGTGCTTGGAGTAAGCACCGTCCCACTCAATCTGAAGATCTCTTGCCAAAAAGCACTTAGGAACTTGCTGTCCCTATCACTGACAATGGTTTTAGGCAATCCATGTAACCAGAAAACTTCTCTAAAGAATAACTCAGCCACTTGAGCTGCGGTAAAAGAAGTTGTGATAGCATAAAAATGAGCAAATTTTGTTAGTCTATCAACCACAACAAAAATACAATCACGTCCTTGCACCTTGGGAAACCCAGTGATGAAGTCCATTGCAATGCTTTCCCATTTCTGATTTGGAATTGGCAAGGGTTGCAACAACCCAGCTGGAAAAGAATGTTCATTCTTATTCTTTTGGAAAATAGAACACTCTCTTATGTAGTTCATTATCTCATCCTTCATCCCTTTCCAAGCAAACCTTTCTCTAATCTGCTTGTAAGTCTTGAACATGCCTTGATGACCAGCAAGGGGAACATCATGAAAAGACTGTAGAATCTTCTTTTTAAGCTTAGATTCTTGCACTAAAAAGACTCTACCTTTATAGAAAATTAACCCATCAACCAACTTATACCTTTCATCAACCAAATGACCTTCAAATAAGCTGGTTGCAAACTGATTTTTAGCACAATCAGCAGCAATTAACTCCTTCCAATCTGCTGATAACTCACAAAGTGACTGCAAATGAGGCCTTCTGGAAAGAGCATCGGCCACTATGTTATTTTTTCCTTTGACATACTCAATGTCAAAGTCATACGCTTGGAGCTTACTTACCCATTTCTGCTGTCTTTCATTTAAATCTTTTTGGTGCATAAAGTGTTTAAGACTGTTATGATCAGTCTTAACAACAAATTTACTTCCCACCAAATATTGACGGAACTTAGATAATGCATGCATAATAGCAAGCATCTCTTTGTCATATATTGAATAAGATTTTTCTGCTCCTCTCAACTTTCTGCTCTCAACTTTCTGCTCTCAACTTTCTGCTCTCAGAGACAATGGGGTGCTTGTCTTGCATAAGAACAGCTCCAACTCCCTCACCTGAAGCATCACATTGTAATTCAAAGGGCTTTGTGAAATTTGGTAGGGCCAACACTGGACATGAGCTCATTATGTGCTTGAACTTGTTGAAGACTCCTTGTGCCCTATCTGTCCATAGGAAGGCTCCTTTCTTAGTAAGATTTGTAAGGGGGGCTGCCATGTGAGAATATCCCTTAACAAATCTTCTGTAGAATCCGCACAAACCCAAAAATCCTCTCAAGTGAGAAATATTCTTTGGAGGTGGCCAATCAAGGATGGCCCTAATCTTCTTTGGATCAACCTTGACACCCTTGGCACTAATGATGTGGCCGAGATACAACAGTTCTGTCATCCCGAACTCACACTTTGATTTTTTGGAAAACAAACATTCCGCCTCCAAAATGCTAAGCACTTCTTCCAAGTGCTTGAGGTGCTCTTCCCAAGACTTACTGAAGATGAGAATATTGTCGAAGAAGATTTGGAAAACAAACATTCCGCCTCCAAAATGCTAAGCACTTCTTCCAAGTGCTTGAGGTGCTCTTCCCAAGACTTACTGAAGATGAGAATATTGTCGAAGAAGATGAGTACAAACTTCCTCAACTGCTGTCTAAAAATCTTGTTCATACAAGATTGGAATGTAGCTGGAGCATTTGTCAAACCAAAAGGCATGACAAGAAATTCAAAATGCCCAAAATGGCATCTAAAAGCTGTCTTCTCTATATCTGCCTCCCTCATTCTGATTTGATGATAGCTCGAACGAAGATCAATCTTCAAGAAAAACATAGCCCCATGGAGCTCATCAATAAGCTCATCAATCCTAGGGATAGGATATCTATTCTTGATGGTCTTCTGATTCAATGCACGGTAGTCAATACACATACGCATTGTGCCATCTTTCTTTTTGACCAGCACTACTGTAGAAGCAAAAGGACTCTTGCTTGGTCTAATGAAACCGGTCTCCAATAGCTCCTTGATGGCTTTTTCGATCTCATCTTTTTGCTTCTTTGGATAACGGTATGGTGTAGTCATGACGGGCTTTGCTCCTTCTTCTAATTCAATTACATGCTCAGAACCTCTTTCAGGAGGTCTTCCAGGAGGTAGGCTTCCAAAGACTTTGCTCTTCTTTGAAAGTAAGGCTTGGATATCAAGATGATATTGCCTCTTTTCTTCCACTGGATCAGCTGGTAGTACCATACACTCAGCTGCCCACTCAACTTGATCATGATGGATCAGCCTTTCCATTCTTTTCAAGGACACAATTCAAGGGCCCCCATTTGACATCCCTCTCAAAACAACCCTCTTTCCATCAGCTTGAAATTTCAGCTCCATTGTTTGTAAATTCAAAGTGATCTCTCCAAGAGATCGCAGCCATTGTATTCCTAACACGGCATTGGTATCACCAATACCCACAACATAGAAGTCATCTTTTACTTCATAATTTTCTATCTGAATAGAAAGGTTAGGAATTTTCTTAGTGCATGACATGGTGAAACCATCAGCTACCATTACTTTGAATCCTTCAAACTCTTCAGTTTTCAAACCTCTCTTTGTCACCAATCCCTCATCAATGAAGTTGTGAGTTGCTCCCGTATCGATTAGAGCAACTATTCTTTGAGATCCAATCACTCCACGAACCCGAAAGGACTCATTTTTCTGAAAACTTGATAGTTGTGCCAAAGCACTACCATCTCCCACCTCATCGGACTTCTCTTCTGGAGCTTCTTCACCTTCACTACTTGCTGATTCGTATTGCTGATCAGACGAATCAGATTCTGATCCAAAATCAGAATAGCCCTCCATTAGGTTTGCTTTGCCTCTTCCATAGCAACGGTGACCCTTAACCCAAGGTTCACGGCAAGTGTAGCAAACTCCCTCTTTTCTAAGCTGTTCTTTGAGCTCTTCTGACAACCTTGGTGGAAACTTCTTTGGCAGATTTGAAGAATGTTTTTTATCCTTCTTATGGCTGAAAGGTTTCAAATGAAACTTAGGCCTTGGGGCTGCCAACTCCATGCTCCTTGCTTTCTTAACGGCTTCATCTAAAGTTGGTGGATCAAAGGCTTTGACCCATCCTTTCAAGGGCTCCATTAATCCTTCTGCAAAGAGTACCACAAGTCTTCTCTCAGTAATGTTAGGCACCATTACTGTCAACCTTTGAAAATCAGTCACATAATTTTCTAAAGATCCTTGCTGTTTCAATTGTGCCAATTCTCTGAATCTCAACTCTAGATCCTTGGTATCAAATCTCTCGATCAGCTTGTTGGTAAACTCATCATAGGTACGAATGAGGTTATGGCCAAGAGTGACCAAACCATGAGTCCACCATTCGTGAGCTATCCCATCCAAATGCAAAGTAGCAAATTTGATAGCATCTCCTTCTGGCATGGGTCTGAGAGAGAGATAATTATCTAGCTTCTGCACCCATGATCTGGCTGTGCACTTATTACTACCATCAAAATGCTCCATAGTTATCTTTCCCAAAGCTTGGTAGAAATCATTTCTAGGCACCATAGGAGGACGTTGCTCATTCCTTCCTCCATTTCTCTGACTCCTTTGATTCATGAATTGATCAAAGGTCCAAGTACCTCTCAAGTCAAGAGGTAAAGAGACGTACTCCATGTAAGCTTGACGTGCATCATCAACAAGGGTTGGTGCGGCTTCAACCGGTTGTTGCTCTTCCATTGTCGTGAAGACGGAAAAAAGAGGTCTAGAGGATGACCCACTAGGAATTGCGGCATGTTGACCCACAACTCTGTTTCTGGTATTCACCTCAGGACTGCCATTATTGTTATTCCCATTAACTCCACTGCTTTCTCCAGTTGAGTTATTTTGGGGCTGAATGATATTCTGAGCTGCTTGCTGGTCCAATTTGGACAATAATCGGGACATCATGTCGATCATCCCATCAAACTTCTTCTCAACTCTGTCCCTCTCGTCATTAGCTTGCCTTACACTGTCTGACATTATTTCAACTGTCTTTTCTGTACCTTCCACTGTTTTGCCAAGATCCCTCAAGGCTTCTGAAAAAGTCTCTGCCTCTGGAACAGGTGGGAACTGATACTGAGTTCTGGCCTGACTTCTAGTGAATGGCCTAATGTCTCTGTCACTCATCAGACAACCAACTGCAAAATTGCCACAGGATGGCAGAAACTTCTGCTCTGATACCACTGAAATATGCTAACCAATTTTTTCGAAAGATTTACGCACATAAACCAGCACTAGCAATTTGATTAGCGTTAGCTCCAAATTGAAAACCAAGCTTGAAAGAACTCACACCAAGAATGCACACTCAATCCCAAGGAAGGATAGGTGTTGTCATATGGCGGAGAAGCTAAAGAACAGTACTTGAAAGAAACAAACTCGACGTCAAGGATGTGCACTCAAGATCCCATTGAGGGCGAGGTGCTAACATATGACAGAGTGATTAATTGAACTTGAAACTAATAGGCGGATTACCAGCCATGAAGCTACAACAATCTAATTCATCCGCTGTGGCGGGCATCCACTTGAGAGTGGGGATTCACCACTTTGAAAGTGGGTACAAAGAGAGATACAATCAATTATCCACACTGGCGGTAAGACCATCCAGGGGTACTTAATGTGAGAAGAAAGAAGAATTAATTGCAGCGATTAGGACTGGAACAGTACTACTGTTTACAGTCTTACAAACAAGAAAGAAAGCTGCAAATTACATATGAATTTCAATAGCTTCAAAGCACATGAGTAATAGATGATCTCATACAAATAATTTTCTCTCTAATTGCTGATAATGAATCAAAAATCAGAACTTCTAAAGTCTGATAACAAAAATCAGTAAACTGAAAATGTCAACCAACAACTGTGAAAACCAATGAATTATTCATAACTCCATCAAATTACCTCTGTTTTGATTGAAATCAGATGCAATGGATAACTAGAAGGTAGGCGACCATGCTAGGATGAAGAAATAGCAACAAAAATCCTCTGTGGATTTAGCACGAATCCCAAGGCACTTCCAGAAAAGTACGACCCTCCTTGAAGGGGCGATTTCTCTTTAAAAATCAAACTCTCAACTAAAAATTCTCAAAATTGGCATGATGAATCGCCCATGGTAAACAAATAGAATGATGAAATACCCAGAACCAAATTCAAACTGGAAAATAAGCTGTGAATCAAAATCACCTTCAGCTGTAGATGAACCAGCAATACCAAAATTGATAAATCTCCAAAAATTCTCCACGATCGAGCTCAATTTGCTAGTCTGGATGAGAAGCAGTAAAGACCAACTAGGTGTTGTATCTCAAACACGAAATTGGTTAATTGGCTAGGAGGTAGCATCCTCGAAGCAAAGTTTCAATTGTCATTCTGACAGCATAACAGTATGATAACATGAATAGATGCCAAGGCTGAAGCAAATCAATCATTAAATAGAAGAGTAGAAGACTCTTCAATTTCCCAAGGAAAGACGCCAATAGTCACAACATGACTCTTCAAATTTCCATCAACAAATAATTGCTCAAGGGTGGCGTCCACTTCACAAGGCAACATAAAAACTTTATTTTTAAATAATAACTTCTTCAAAAAGGCGTCCACTTATTTCCCAAGGTATAAGACTTCATTAATGATTAAAATATAATAACACCTCATGAAGGCATCCCCCTTCCAAGTCCCTCTTTTAAACACAACTTAAAGTTGTTCTCCTAGGCCAAAGGTCAACTGCAAATTAAATCATTAATGCCTTAATTCACCAAAATAAATCCTTTAGTAACCAAACTTGAATTGCATTAAATGCTCCAACTGAAAAAGAAGACCTTGAAGATTGATAACTGCATACTGCCCAAAATAGAATTTACTATAAATAGTAAACTCCCAGAAAAGCCATAGAACCTCAGAACTGGAAACCCTAATTTTACCTCAAACGAGCCTACAGGCTTCCGGAATAGGCTGATGAGCGACATAACAGTTCACTGATGAGAAGGGGACATTACAGCATGTCACAACATTTAGATGCTCTCTAAAAACCCAAAAAGACCCAGAAACCACTCTACAAAACAACTGCATGCAACCCTTGAAAAACACCAAAGAAACCCCCAAGCAGTTGGAAACCCGAATTTTACCTCTGACAGGCCTACGGGCATCCGGAATAGGCTGACAGGCAAAAAAACTGACTACTCTTGAGAAGGGGACATTACAATTAATTGTTTTTTTGTATAGCAGGTTGTGATTGAACTAATTGAATATATTGTTATCAAGATTAAATTTTTGAACATAATTTTGTTCGATCATGTCAATATTGTTATCCAACATTCACCAAAAGTGTTTTTGTATAGCTTCTATGGTGTTGTAGGATGAATTGTTTTATTGTAGGATTGTATTTTTCCTATACAGTGGCCCAAAAAATTTGTTTTAAATAAATAAATTATTTATTTGGGAGTCTGATTTTGTTGAAGATTTACCAATATGAAAGGAACAACACTATAAAAGATTGTAATCTTGTTAGATTGTAATGCCCCCTTTTAGCAAGCATTAGAGTTGGGAGGATTAGCCTATTATCAGGTCCTCATAGGCTAATAATGGTGAATAGAAGGCCCAATGTTGGTGTTATCTCACTCTTCAGATGACCATTTGCAGTGTTTATCTCTCCAGTCCCTTGGCATATTCAGAAGCAATGTAATTCAGTGCCTTTTGGCTTCATTTTTATGCACTTACTATTTATAGTAAGTCAGTTGGGTGATAGAGACCAACCTTACTATTTTTGGTAAGGCACCTGGGTGAGCAGTGATTCAGTGGATTACCTCCTGGCACTGACGGAATCAGAAAATAATGATTATTGTGGGAGTTGTGATACTTTAATTATTATTAAAGTACTACTTTAATAATAATTAATTATTATAAGTGGATATTAAAATGGTTTAAGTTGACTTTATAATAAAGGGGCCACTTAATGATATAAAGTGCCTTGATATGAGCGCCCATTGAATGAGGCATAATAAAGTCATGTCAAAAGAAATTTAATGATATATTTTAAAGTTAAAAAGCTACATGGGAAGTTGTGCTTTTTTTATGGGAGGTATATAAGCTTTCAAAAAGCAAATGAAAATTATTCTACACTTATGCATTTTGGAGAGCTCTTGCTTTGGAGAAGAAAAACCAGGGTTTGCTGCAATTTGGGTCTTAGAGAGCGTAGCTTCTTTTTGATTCTACTTCCTACAGGTGTGAAAGAACACCCAAGGGTTGCATTCTTCAGGTGGCTAACATCCAGTGGTCACATTGTGCTAAATTGAAGAGTTTAATTGAGGGTTTGAGAGAAACATCATCATAAATCAGAGGTATACCTATTGCTGTTCATTTTTATTGCTGATTACTCTTGGTTGGGCCGTACTATATCACTTCTAGGCCGTACAAGTTCCCTTTATTAGGCCGTACAACATCCTTGAAGAAGGCGATTAAGTTTTAGGCTGAAACTCCTAGTGTTTGATGTTGCTGAATCTATCATTGTGGATGTCCAAGCTCTTAATATCAGATTTCATCATTTTTGAGGTGGAGACTTCATAATTTGGTGCTAGGCGTTAGTTTTGGAGGAGTTACCAGCTGTTGTTATTCATTTCCAGATTGCTGTTCCAGATTTCCAGATTTACATTTCATGTTGCTTTGGATCTCGGATATGATCATTAATGTTAAAGCAAACAATTGTAATCTGATTTGAGTATATATAGTATATACATATATAAAGGGGTGCTTCAGCTGTTTACTTTCATTGCAATTGCTTATATAAGTTCATTTGCATTCTTGGAAAAACTCAAGCCAAATCAAAACAATTTGAAAACATCAAACAAGGCAGAAATTCAGTTTGCAAGTGTCCACCTGGGGTGGGACATTTCATAGATTGTGTCAACTATTGTTTTTCAACATCCTCTAGAAGTGTTTATGTACAGCTCCTATAATATTGTAGAATGAATTGTTTTATTGTATGATTGTATTTTCCCTCTATAGTGGCCTAGAAAAAGTTGTTTTAAATTCATATTTTTTTTTTGGGAGGCTGGATTTTTTGTACAAGTATGAGAGGAATGGAACTATAAAAGAACTTGCAAAAGTATTCTATTCCAAATCTCATGTTTTCTGAGAAGTGAGAACTAATTTTTATCATATTAACTTCACTAAAAACTATGCTACTTGGGTACGTGTCCCTTTCCCTACATGGGCCTAACCCCTATAGGGGACGTTTCAGGGATTCAGGGATGGGTAAGAAATGTCTCCACCTTTGTAGTATGCAGCTCTGTTTTCCTTTGTTTTTTTGTTTTTGTTTTTGTTTTGATGAATGTTTTGTGATATATTTGCAATCTTTGATAAAACAATATAATGCAGCAAAATAGAAGATATTGCAATAATACTTTCAACTCAAAAATTGAACATTACATAGGAAATACACAGCTGAAAATTCCAGATTTTTATATCAGCTTAGATACTCAGTATTTTCATAAAATATCCCCTATTATCTAAAACAACAATACCCAAAAAAATTTGGGAGTTACAAATCATGAACTCACAAGTAAGATATGCCTTGAAACCCTCTGAAAATGGATGTCAGCTGCAAGTAACACCTCCAATGGAGGAAATGATGCTAACACAATGCTCTCACGCTTGTCAATATATGCCTTTCAAACCTCACGCCAGACCTCTGAATATGCCGTATCAATCAGCAATGCAAACCCTTGAATATGTAGAAAGATGGTGGCCAACTATAAGAAACCCTACAATCCCAATATTTGCAATATTAAAAAATTTCCAAATCCCATGTCTAGATCAACAAGGATTGACTTATACATCAGCAAGTAAATCCTCCCAATTCAGTCAATATATTTTCAAATTTCCTGTTGATTCCTTCGAACCTTGAATATTAAATCTCTCCTGTAAATCGGTGAAGCACAAGCACAACCTTTGAATGAAGTTGTCTGCCAGTTGGCTTGGGAGATCTTTCACTCCTGCATCGAGCTGTTCTTCCCGAGGGATTTCATCCTAAAAAATCTAAGTGTTTCTAGACTCTCTAGTCTCCTGCAAAAACCCTTATCAAAATAATCTTCTCAACAATGAATCAATGTGCAAATGAGCTCCGAATGGATTTTTATAACTCGCACGCCCTAATTTTCTTTTGCGTTATATTTCATTTAATTTGCACTTAACTTTATATTATAAAGTGTACTTTAAAAACATTTATATCCCACTTCTAACGAAGTCCTTTAATATATTATAATAATGTATAACGTTAATTAATTTAAATTAACTTTATAATTAACGTTATTAAAATTAAATACATAGGACCGTTGAATAGCAAAATGTCTTCAAGATATAAATATGCCATCATGCCCAAAATAGTAACTCTAGCAATTGGTCATACTAGTGATTTTCTATAAATAGTAAGTATAGACGAAATGTCCATGTGATTTACTAAAAATAGCAAGTATGGTTAAAATGATTGAATAGCTTTTGTGAACTCCTTGGTACACATTGGGTTGGGAAAAACACTGACTAAGCTCAAAAACGTCAGACTGAACAAGTCTACAATGCCCTCAAAGGGCCCCCTAAGCATCCCGTAAGTCCATGGGGACCAAGTGATGGACTAACCATTACGACTGACCACTACCCAGGAAAAAGGGGACATTACAACCTTGCCCCCCTATTTTTGGAAAAACAAAAATGTTTTGGGGACATTCAAAATTTAGTAGGCTATGTTTCGGATCCATAGGAAACAAATAGCCATCCATTCTGGCCCAAACACTTTTTTGGTGTATTTAAAAAAAAACCACTTTGATTAAAAAAAGGGATGAGTTGGCGCGCAAGGATCCTCACACCCCTTTAAGCTATACCTAAACCTAAAACAACCCCCAAAATAACTAAGATGTAGGATTGAAAATTGAGGTAAATAATAAACGTAAAAGCATGAATCAATCATGGTAACCACTAAACTGTAAATCCAAGCTAACTCAAATCAATCTGTTAATCAAGAACAAACGCAACATAGAAGATATCAAACTGATGCAATTTTACCTTCCTTTCTATGCTACGCTTGAATTACCTTCATTTTTTCTCTCCATTTGTATCCTTGAATATTGCCCTTAGATTATGTATGCTAAATGTTGCTTCAAGCTTCAAATGTTGTTGAATGATGAAGGATGCCAAATATTGAGAATTCATGGTTAGCCTCAAAATGAGAAAGAAGGTTGATTTTATCGAGGATTTGATAGAAAAACAACGATCAAGGTTGAAAGGAAAAATGAATGGATGAGATTATGAATGGATGAGATTATGAGAAGGAATAGGAAAGTTACCATTTTAATTGAAGAAAAGTTAATATTGAATTATCTAATTAAAATGGTGGATAATGGTGCACATGAGGTTTCTAATTTAATGCTTTGTTAGTTGAAAATTTTCTAAAATGCAGGAAAGTTGAAGAATTAAAAAAGATTTAGATTCGAAAATGAAGACAAGTTGATTGAAGAGAAAAAGATGGAAAGATTGAAGAAAAAAGGTACGTTTAATAAATAAATAAAATTTATTTATTTGCAACTACATGATTAATTAAATAAATAAAAATATTCATTTAATTATAGAAGAATTTAGAAATTGGTTAATTAAATAAATAAATGATTTATTTAATTATGAAGAATATTAGATGTTTCCAATTTGAAGACTTAGTTGACTGATGATGGAAGAAAGGGTTGACTAAAGAGATAAAAATGGAAATCAACTCACATTTAATTAAATAACAAAATATTATTTAATTAAATGGATAAATAGGAATTAGGACATAATTAAATAAATATAATTTATTTAGTTAGTGAGGAAGGATAAATTAAGATGAATTAATTAAATAATGTAAAATTAATTAATTAATAGTAGAATTTGACATTTGATAATAATTAAATAATGAAGTATTATTTAATCATTAGGGGAAAAATGATAATTAGTGTTAAAATGCTAGTTCACAGGCTAGGACAATTTCAGGTATCTACATTTTTCCCCTCTTTGAAACGATGCGTTTTTATAGCATCGTGTCAAAGAAAATTCAAAAATTCAAGTTTAGGAATTGCCTCGGTATTGCCTTGGTGACGGTGGGATAGCATGGTGCCTCCTTGGGAAATTTGGTAAAAGTTCTAAAAAATTTCCCAAATTTTCTGACAAGCTGATTTGATGCGATTAGGTGTGAGAACTGACAGAAGAAATGTTATCTAGAAGAAAATGTGAGTAAAAAGTGAAGAATCATTAGCTAGATCTTGATCGATGCATGATTGATAATATTTGAGCTTTCAACAGTGCACATCTTATCATGATAGAGCGTTTTATTATGGGACAAATGGATGTATGCACACCTAAACATGGACTTCGAAGGCAGCTTTTGTTTCCTTTTTCCTAAAGATTATGATATATGGACAAGTGAAAAGTGTACACCAAGTTGAGATAAACCTTGATGACATTAGTATCCATTTGTCAAAGATTCAGACACATCCGACTAGAACTGCCCTGATTCATACTAGTAACAATAGAATCTTATCAAAATATGTAAGAGAATAACCATAGAGCATGTTTATCTGTATACAAGAAAGCATTAGATTGGCATTTAACTTGCATAGGATGTTTGGATTATGCCAAATCGAATTCTATCACACACAAGGCCTTAGTTGCCCTAGTCATGTTACCAAGACAAACTGCAAACTGACATTAATAGAAAAAAGATGTAATGATCCTTCATCACTCCTCTCATCACTTGTGGACATCCTCGAGTAGCTTAGGAACATGACATAAGATAAATCAGATAAAAAGATAAGAATCAACTAGACCAAACGAGTCAACAATCATCTAGATCTTCATGCCTAAAGTGAATGTGTTTTGATAGGATAGTGTCTAGTTTCAGGATTGACATACCTCGTATAAGACGCTGGGTCTAGTGTCAAGGATACAACAGCCTATATAAAACAAATGATATTTGATAAATATAAATGACGTTGATAGATGATTAGACAATTGATCGGCTAGATTGATGGCTAGTTTGGTAGTTTTGTCTTGTTGGTTCGTGATTTGTGAAGCTCGGTTTCTGTAAGATGTCCTGTTTGTTGTCCAACATGTCGGTTCTTGACAAGGGATAGTTTTATTATGAGATATGGATTGTGATGAAAAGTTTATTGTCATGATGGACCCTAAGGGGTTTGACCTAATGCCTCGGGGGCTCATCGATAATGGCCTTGCCTATGTACAGTGCAAAGACAGCGTAGTTCGACTGTTTAGACCTAACACTTTTTGCTAACTTTTTTGATATTTTATGATTGTTTTTAAATTTTTGAAGGGATATTCGAATGTTTTTGGATTTTGAATATTTTAATGTTTTTTGGATTTTGTTGAATATTTGAATGTTTTTGGATTTTCTAATGATGATGATATGGATGCAAGATGAAGAGATGTTGATGTGCAGATATTGAAGACCTTTTGATATTTTGTCACTAGCCATGCTAAAATTGATTGATTTGATTGAGTGATTGCCGATAGTGATAACATCGTTGAGGATACACAACAATGCAAGGATAGTGTTGTCAAGATAGGAATAACACAAGGATTGGGAAGGATACATCCCAAGATGATGTTTGATTGATTGGATAAAATTGATCAAGATTTGTAGCCAGGCTAGGAACAACATTGCTGAATGTTTTGATACCACATTGAAGTGTCAACAAGATGCAACTGATATGGATTGTTTGGATTGTTTGGATGATGCCTAGATCACAATGTGAGCTAGAAGACATAGATCAAAATTTATTCTGAAGCAAGATTTAAGTACCTGCCTCTAGTGTCTAGCAACGTATGGACACTATGAGTGGATGCTCTAGTGCAATGGGAATGGATATGTGAAGGATAGGTATTTTGCAAATAGATCTAGGATAAAGGATTTTACTTCCAAGGACTATTTCATACTAGGATAACATGTTTTGACCCAAGAGAAAATGTTTGGATAGTGCTATGTAGGTGAGGGTATGACATGGGTTAGTATATGACAAAGGAAAATGACCATGTCAAGATTTTCCAAAAGCATGTTTTGAAGTATATGCCCCTAGTCATTATCAAGATCAAGGTGGATAGGGGAGATTGATGCAAGTGGAATGGATGGATGTAGATTTATTATGGATAAGATGGATAGGATGTTCGATTTATTATGTATAAGATAAGATGCTTCCAATTGGAATGGTGCACATAGATGCTTGATTATTACATATGATGCCTGTTTGCCAAGTTTTCATCATGGTACATATCCAAAGCGCCACCGAAGTGGTTTTCACTATTGGACGAAATATCTTTTTTACTTTTTTTTTCTTTTTTCTTTTTTCCATTTTTTTTGTATTTTTGATTTTTGAATGATTGCCGATCATACTGGATCACCTGGTGGTGTTGATATTGATGTTGCTGTCAAGATATGCCAACGGTATCCTACTTGGAGGAGTTGCTTTGCCAAGATATAGGCACTTGTAACCCTTGAATGTTATTGTGGTCCTCTATGATACCAGAGTTAGCTTTATCTACATGCGCACATTGTTGTAGAGTGCCATTAGAGTTGCTGCCAAGACACGATCAATGCGAGATTTGGATATCATGGATGTCGAAGTGGATGGTGGAATGCAACAAGGGATATGGGATGTAGATGGATTGGTCGATAGTTTGGAATCTTTGATTCTTCAAACTTGGGATGATGAGAAATGGATGGTGGATACAAAGATTCGATTGGAATTAGAGCCAATTTCTTGATATACTTTGTATGTTGCTCTTGAAGCTTTCTTTTGCATTGGTGGACATTTTTGATGGATGAAATTCCCTTTTTTTATTTCGTCCTGTAGTTTCTTTCACTAACGAAGTTTGATAGGAATATTTTTTTTTAATTTTTCTTTGGAATCCACTTGAATTTTGTTTGTCCATTTTGATTTCTTGATTCTTTTGCTTCAATGACTTGCTCTTTTCTTGGATATAGAATTTTCTCTTCTTGTTGATGCCATTTAGTGGATGGAAAGATATGAGGATGTTGATTCATGATATGAATGGTTGAAGTGCTGGCTGAATTTTCATCATAAGGATTCTTTGTGCTCCCCATGTTGATGTTTGCATTAGATAAAGTTGGCCCCAATATCATGGAGGTATTGTTGATATGTTTAGATTCATTAATTGTTGGATAACCAAGACTTTGATGCTTAGGATTGTCGATAATTTGCACTAGTTTTAGGATACCTTGTTCATGTAGGCCTAATCCTTTGCCCTAATAATACATCTGTTGACAAATTTTGTTTGCAACCAAATATGATTTATCTTGGAAACAAGGTGCTAATCCTTCTCTGCTTTGTTGTAGATCTTCAAAGGTGATAGCTTCTTCATTGGTAAGATAGCTTGCTCTGACAAAGGTAAGTGATCCAAGTTTATAAGCGATAGGTTCCTCAATATGTGGGATAACTTCTTGATCAATATCCTCAGCTTGATTTTGTGAAATATGGGTTGATGTTGCAAAGGTTCTGGGGATGATGGAATGGGAGGAGAAATGGAGGTTTCTTGTGGACATGCTTCTTCAAGACATCCTACCATGAAGTCAAATGAGGTGGACATGTTATGGCCATTGCTAGACATAGGTAATTGGTTTTGATCTTGCTTGAGAAAATTATCTTGATATATGCCAAATTTCTCATCACGTGAGCTATAGATATTGGTCTAAGTTACCGGTTCGGTTTTGGGTTCGGGTTCGGGTTCGAGAACCCGGTTCGCCGGTTCGGGAATTTTTTGTGTTTGGGTTCGTTTTGGGTTCGGTAATACAAAAACATATAAAAATCAGAAATATATACATATTTGCAGCAGTAATTAAGTTCAGAATACACCACCATATTAATAGTCAAATAACATAGCAAAAATACACCACCACTTTATACTCAAAAGTCAAATGTCATGATATAGAATTATAAATTAAAGTTCAAACTTCAAACATAAAAATGTCAAGTGTTTACAATCAGCCATTAATAATTATTAATTATTGATCATTGATCAATCTGAATCATATGGGTCATCAAAAAAAGCAGCATCATCAGCATCATTAGATGCTACATTTTGTGTAGAACCACAAATAGCATTAGTGGCACTCGCACAAGCACTGCCACTAGCACTAACACTACCGCTCTCATGCTCAGTAGTAGCTGCTTCAGGCTGATAGTCATCATCAATATCAAGTGCAGCTAAGTGACTTGTGGAAGCATCCAAGTCAAGCTGCTCTGGCTCAATATCCCACCTCCTTGTGTCTCCTTCTTTGTAAGAACTATGTTTGTGTGTAAGGAGGCGCAAGTTTGAATGCACATACACCAAGTCCTCAGCCTTTTTTGAATGTAGCCTATTGCGTTTTATTGAGTGGATGAAGGAGTATGTGCTCCAATTCCTCTCAGAAGAGGATGAACTAGCAACCTATTAAGACCAAATTAAATTAATAAATAGTTAAGAGTTACAAAATTTAACTAAACAAAATTATTAATTAAAATTTAAAATTAAAATTACAAATATAAATTATAAAACTTACTTGGGATAAAACTTTTATTGCAATAGGTTGGAGGTGCATGTATTCTTGCCCATGGAAGTACCACCAACTATGAGCATCCACCCTACACTTGTCTCGAAGAGCATCCATATTCTGATCAACACTCCCAGAGCATGCAAAAGCCATAAACTCAGCCCTCACTCGATCACGTTGGTCACGATCACTGAAGATTCTACGAATTGCTGCCTTGTACCCTTGGGCCACTTCACCATCCCTATATGGAGCAACTCTTGATGAAGCAGAAAGTATCTCAGGGCTATAATATTTGGGACTCAATGCAAAAGCGAGAAGATGCAAGGGAGTGGTCATTTTGTTCCATCTATCAACCATGATTTCCTGTAGCTCTTTGAAGAATTTTTCTTCAGGATCTTCCTCTTTTGCATTGATGATGGATCTCATCTTCTCAATCATTGAGTCGATACCATCATATACTTCGCCCAAACAAGGTCTATCCAAGTCAGTGTAACGGATCATGCTCAGTATGGGCTCGGTGAAACTGACGAGATACTCAACACGATCCCACCAACCATCATCTAGGATCCTTTGCTTGATCCTATTTGCCCTTTCATTGCTAGATTGCCTCCATACAACCCAATTAGGGCTGATTACCATGGCACATAGTGCCTCACGAACCTTTATAAGTCGTCTCAACACAATTGTGTTGGAGGCAAAACGGGTCTCGGCAACCTGTTTGAAAATCAAAATTAAAATTAAAATATAATTTAAATATACAAAATCAAAATTTAAAAATTAAAATTAAAAGAAAATTCAAAAATTTAAAAATATTGAGAATTAACTTACCTTCAACAACTCCAATTTTGAGAATTGTCTAAATATTCCTTGCGTCATATGGTGGTTGGTGACAAACATTTGGATGTCTTCGCCCTCGGCATACACCTGTTTGATCCATTCAATTTTGGATCCAATTTTTTGTAGCATTAGATTGAGGGAGTGGACAGCACAAGGTGTCCAAAAAATGTGTGGATACTTCTCCTCAACCAATAACCCAGCAGCCCTACAATTTTTGGCATTGTCGGTTACAACTTGCACAACATTTTGATGGCCCACTTCTTCAATAGCTTGGCAAAGGATGTCAGCAATAAATGGACCATCTTTCACCTGTCCTTCACAATCCACTGCTCTAAAAAAAATTGCCCCTTTAGGGGACACAGCAATAACATTGATCAATGGGCGATTTCTTGCATCTTTCCATCCATTAGAAACTATGGTCACCCCTGTTTTGATCCACGAATCCCTTATGGGTTTCAAAGAGTCTGCTACATGTTTCACCTCTTTCTCCAATAAGGTGCAACACACCTTCTCAAAACCTGGGCCCTTATACCCCTTTGGACCCTCATTAATAGATTTCACCATTTTTTGCCAATATGGTGAACGGACAACATTGAATGCCAATCCATTGGCATAGACACATCTTGCTATGTGTTGATCAGCAATCTCTCTTGCCTCATTCTGAAATGAAGCTTCCATCGGTCCCTTAGATCTTTTATTTGAAGATGGCATGGTTTGCTCTTGAGGGATGTCCGTAAATGGATGGCTTTCTGTAGGTGGAAAATAAGAAGGTGGTGTAGGGGGTTTCATGGATCGAGATCCTTTCTTCAAAGGATGGCTTGTTTTACCACTGGTTGTTTTTTGGTCTGCCTTTTCTTGCTCAGCAATATATTTCAACACTATATCTTTTGGAATGCCTTCGTTGTTTTCACCTGGACAATTTTTGATGCCTGTTTCAGGGATCCCGCACAAGTGCCCTTTTACTCGACTGTATGAGCTCGAATATTGAACATTGCAATGACTACAAATCCAAACATATCCTCCACCACCTGGAAGTTGCTGAACCATTTCTACATATTTCCAAAGGGGAGAGGCTGGGTTTATTTTGAAACGAGATTGGATTGAGCCTGAGGAGGTACCGGTTGCCATTGTAATACGGAATAGTGAATACCTAAGGCACAACATATTGAAATTTTGGTATTGATTCATTGAATTTGAAACTAAAAGACTTAATTAATTTCAAAAAAATGAAAAAATTGAACATGTGTTATAGACATTTAGAGGAATGAAAAGTAAAACAAAACAATAACTAAAAAACAAAACAAAAGAGTTGAAGTTCACTTGTGAAAAAAAATGTAAAAAAAATAATCAAAAAACTTCAAAAAACCTACCTCTTTTGAAGAAATCTTGCTCTACGATCTTCTTAGCAACGAATAGACACTTGCAAGTGCTTAGGAATAGCACAACAATCAACTTTGAACAATCTACGATCAGCCTTCAAGTCTATTCCAGCTTGTGCAAGCAAAAGAGAAAGTTCAGCAATGGAGGCAAAAAATCCTTTTTTCTCATTCACAAATTGGTAAATGAGTTTCACTTTACCTATTTCATGTTTTTGAGCCAAGTATTAGGTTTAAAAAGAAAAAAAAATTCATTAAAAGTGAAAAACAAGTTAAAAAAGTTATAAAAAAATGAAAAAAAAAGTCAAAAAACGCGCCTGGACTCGGAATAGAACCCGGGTTCGAAATTTTCGAACCCTGTCCGGACCCACAGTCATGCGTTTGGACCCTGGCCAAACCCACAGTCCAAAAGACGGACCTGGATCGAATTTCCACGAACTGGACCCGGATCAAACCCGAATCGAACTCAGGGCCTTCCTGAGCGAATCCGGTAACATAGATATTGGTAGGTGATGGAGGGCATGATGGTGGTAGAGGGTTGGATGATGTAGGATTAACCATATGATAGGATCTCCTAACTTTGTTTTCTTGTCAGAGTTGAGAATTCTTTTTTATGTATCTTAGGAGATCATCAACAAATGCGGTTTTCTTGGATGGATTTTTGGATTGGGATAGAGTGGATGGCAATGGCTTAGTGGTTGATGGATTAGAGTAGGATGTGGAGGCTATTAGACTTTCTTGATTTGGTGATGGGGATGAAATTTTAGGATATGTGTGGGAGATAGAGATTTGTGATATGGTTTGGTGTTGAGGAATGATTTGTATGGAAGATTGGTTTCCCTCATCAAGGTTAGGATAAGGATGACCAATGGATGTTTGTTGGGGATCAATGCTATTGATGGTATTAAATGGTTGTTGATATTGAGGATAGATGGGTGGATGACTAGGGCTTATGATTTGTTGGTAAGTAGGTTGGAATGTTTGGGGTTGTTGGTATGAAGAGTAGATGGAGGGGTTACTTGAGCTTGTAGGTTGTTGGTATGAGGGGTAGATGGATGGTTGAATAGGGATTGTGGTTGATTGACATTGACAAAGCATACTGTATTCAGCTTGACTACGACAAATCTCAAGGTAAATTGAAGACATGGTTGTGGGTTTAGATTAGGATAGATAATGGGATGGTTTAAAAGGATAAGTTGGTGGATAATGGATTGGATTTTTTTTTTTTTTTGTTTTGTTTTTTCTCAATTTCGATTTTTTTGGTATTTTGATGTTTTAGGGATGAATGCAAACTATAATGAGTTTATTCTATGTTTTTGAGATTTTCAATTTTGAGAATATGAGTGATGCAAGACTTTTGAAAAAATATTTTAACCTATGTTTTTGGGTTTTTTGATGAAATTTTGGAATGAATGCAAAGACCTTTTTGACTTTGGATCCTATTGAGGTGGAGACCTCTCCTTTTGACGTGGACATGTGTTATGCGGGTGTGGTGGGTTTCTCTCGCTTCTTCAATTGGTTTTCTCTCTTGCAGCTCCTTTTGAGGTGGAGGCCACTCCTATTGAGGTGGAGTTTCGGTTTGCAGGAGTGCCATGGTTGATGTGGAAAGGGTTTTCTTGGTGTTTTATCCTATAGAGGTGGAGTGGCAAGTTGGGTTATGTGGTTTTTTTACATCACCATTATTGTTGTTTTTCATGGCTCAGAATTTGTCTTTTTGAGTGATTAGTTTGCTGTGGCTTGGCTGTCTCAAGTAGTGTTTTTGGTTAGATAGGATTTTTGGTCCCTGTAAAACTTGGTTGTTAAGGGGTCTAGGTACCCTTTGTAACCTTATCGTTGCAGTATTGGATAATCTTGTTTATCTTACGAAGGACTACTGTTGTTAGGCTGGTGGTTGTCTATGTTTAATCTTTTAGCAACATCCTTTGCTTTGACAAGGTTTCGGGTCCTTTCAAAACCTGCTTGTAAAGGGTTTCGGGTCCTTTCAAAACCTGCTTGTAAAGGGTTTTGAGTCCCTCCAAAACCTGTTTTTACCCATTAATCAAAACAATTGCAACATCAAATTCTAGCCATGATCACTTGCTGTAAATTACATTGTTTGATGCGAATTAAAACTATGTAAATATAATTTTTTGTGGTAAGGACCATTTTAAATAAACAAGATTATTGAGAATGGATTTGTAAGGTTGGAAAATTTAGATGGCATTGTTTGCAAGGACACAGTCAATAAGTCAAAGCCAAAGTTATATGAGTTCTTTTAAGATGAATTCATGTGATTATCATTATCCAAATTCCCTCATCATTATGATATCTAAAACATAAGTTATTGCTTCTCATTGCAAGATCATACATGACATCATCTAAATTTCTTCATCGATACTTTCACCTCAAACATTTATTGTGTAGTCAATGGTGTAAGATGAATTCCTCTAGGCTTATTAGTGTGTCTATTTAGTCTTATTATTGTTTTCATGGTAGAATTTTTTCAATATGTTTTAAATTAATTCAGCCATTGAGTATGAGGAATTATCCATATCTAAAGAATATCAACACATACAAATCAAGAAATTAGTTGACAAATGAAAACATCACATGCATTGGTTTGTAAGCTTGTAGTTAACAATTTGGGCGTGGCATGACTATCTTTCCATTGTCGAGAAATAGACTTTTATTATTAATGCATGCTTCTCATCTTGGTAGAGTCAATCCTCACCTACTAGATGGTAATTCATGCAGAAGTTCTTAACTTTTACTTGTGACTTAGATTTGATTACCACTCATTCTGTTATAAGTGCAGATCAAGCCTATTTTTCTGCAAGGTTATAGCTCATTCTCCACATCAATATTAAACAATTTTTTACTTGTCAAAGTTAGACCTCAAATATAGCTTGAGTATTACCATAGCATGAGCTATAAGTAGCCTCTTGTAACACTATAAAAGTTAACAATATGGAAAATTATGAAGCATTATATTCTTGAAGAGCAAGAACTGATCTCAAAAGCAAGTCACTCTCTTTCTAAGGTAGTAGTGGGGCTTTGAGGTATTTTTGTGCAAGTCACTCTGTTGTACCCAAACCAATTTTTTTGCTTTGTTGGCGTAACAACTAGCACCTCTGGAGTAAGAGTTGGTACGGACAGCTATGCACACTACGCAATGAGTGCTCTTCAAATTAGGAGGGGAAGCTCCCTCGTTGTGCTTGACAAAAATACCTGCAAAGGGAAATAAACTAAACTAATTCCTGTCTTTTTGTTTCAGCTGTAGAGGTACAAGGCTTTCTTGAAAACTATATACGTTGCAGCTGAGAATTTTCTCTGGTTTCGCAGATTCACTAACTACAACTAAACTTAATTGCTTAAATTCTATCCAGTCTCCTCAAGAAAACAGAGCATGAGGAAACGGAGCAAGGTTTGACTATCAGACGATAAACAAGTATAGACCCTCAACTTGAAGGCAAGGTGGCACATCTATTTGCTCAATCTAAACAAGTTTATTGATAACAACATCACACGATAAACTGAATACGGATTCTCTACTTGAGGGCAAGGTGGCACAACTATTATCTCAATCCGAATAAGTTTATTGTTCACAACACCATACGATAAACAAGTGCAGATTCTCTACTTGAAGGCAAGGTAGGCACAACTATCATCTCAATCTGAACAAGCTCATTGAACACAAAACAGATTTATCTAAACTATGGAAAGAATTCACCATCACAATCGCATGAAACCCTATGTGGCATAACAATTGATCATAAAGTAAAGACGCATGAACAAATACCAAAAGAGCAATATTGAGGGCAAGGTAGGCACAGCATATATTTCTCTCTCAAGCAAAAGTTAATTACAAATGAGCAAAAGCTCTTATTTATATACATCAAGGTGTAGGTAACCCTAAAATCACCTTGAGTCATCTACATCTTGCAATGCATGCAAGATTTGCTGCCAAACCCTAATGAAGTAAACTATACAATTAGCTGGAAAGCTACCATCAGTTAACCGATACATTTAACCTAAATGGACCATGTGCAAGCATGCACGTCCTTATTTAAAGCAAAGTTAACTGGACACTACCCTTAGTTAACTGGAAACCCTAACCCTAACTCCTGTGATGATAATTCCAAGGATGAGATAAGCATGTGTTAAGTCAGCAAGTAAACTCAAGACTAAAAGTCGAGTTAACTGCTGCTCATGACTCAACCCTCGAAATTAACTGCAGGTTCCAACTGGCAGATCACTCCATGTCATCTCGGTCTAACACTTCGACCAAGAACTCATCAATCTCTCTGTCATCTGGCACTTTGATGCTGCCCAAAACAACAGTCTGTTTCTTTAGTTCTCTACCACTTTCTGTGACTGTGTGCATGCCATCTTTACAATCTTCAGTCGCCTTCCTGAGACTGGCTGCAATCACTGAAATATTCTCTAACTTAGGCGCCATTGGTTCTCCTTCAAGGCTGTCACGAATCAGCTTCTCGAATTCAGCTTGTACTTTGTCCAACTCAACATACGTGCCATCTTCAAGAAGATAATGACACGGAATCTGAACAACGAAACCGCTGACAAGTGCAAGTACTCCAACCACATCATCCTTGAGTGAAAACAACTTGGTAGAAATCTTCTCACATATTTCCATTTTGAGAAGGTGCTGCTCTCTCCAAGTAAAAACCTTGTCTTGATCCTCGACAATCTCCAAGGCATCATATGCAACCGACAACTGAGATACAAGAATACGATCCTTTGCCAAACTCTCTGCAACCGCAACTTCGAGCAACTGAATACCCTGACGGAGTTTATGTGCATCACTCCTCAACTGATACAAATCTGTAAGAAGACGCCAACCTGTAGCAACTAAACTTTCAATCCAGTTGTCCAAAAGTCTGCCATGACTGACTAACTGATCCAGCTTTCGTTGTTCTGCAGGTGTATTCTGAGGAAGAACAGGTGCTCTACTCAAATTTCCATGAACAAGATCAGAAATGTACTGACGAAGTTGACTATTTTCAGCCTTGAGTAAGGCCTTATCTTCTCCATCCTTCGTGATTCGCTCTTCAAGATTATTAGTGACGATCTTAAGAAGAGTCACATTTGTCTCTCGAGTGGTCTTGCCAAGATTAGCCTTAGTAAAAGTGAAATCACCAACTTCGACTTCATCCAAGCTTTTACCCTCTAGAGGAACGGCAACTTCGATAACAATCTCTGATTCTGGAGTTTTCTCAATATGCACCTGTTTCTTGATCTTCTTGTTCGACCTTCTCTGATAAGGTTCACCAAACTCAGACAAATCAAGGTTGTATGAAGGTTCTCGCCTCTGTCTTCCCAAAGACTTCTCGAGCCAACAAGACTGAACAATATTTTCAATTCGAGGAGAGACTGTCCCTGATGTATCAACCTGTGGTGGTTCAGGTGTCTCCGATCCAGCTTGAATTGGTGTCTCAGGCTCAGAATCTATGTCAATAGGTTGCATGTGAGGCGGACTAGGAGGTTCAACGTGAGGTTCAGCCTGAATAACCGTCTCTACTGGAATCTCAGGAACATTCTCAACTTGTTTCTGCTTCCTCTTACCAGTAGCTCTCTTTCCCGTGTTTCCACTGAGTCGAACCCCTTCAGGAGGTATCACAATAGCCTTGACTCGAGGTCTTGCCCTAGAAGTAGAAGGCAACGAAGAGAAATCCTTTGGCGGCTCTGTCACAGGAACTGACTTCCGCTTCCGTTTTCTCTCCAAGAACAACTTGCTAGTCTTGATAGCTGATCTGGAAACTTCCTCAATAGAAGTACTCTCCTTAGCATACCAATCAGGTGAGCGAAGTGGCTGCCGAGCAACTTGATCTTTGACATATGAATTAAGAAGAACTTCTCCATCATCATCTGATAGACCATCAAAATCTTTTGATAGGTAATTAGAGAGTTGACCGATAGTGAGTCTACAATAGTGACGACGACGAACCTCAAATTCATCTTCACAATTAGCCCAAAAATCTTCAAGTGCTGGCTTATGTGCAATCCCTCGCTCCAACCTATCTGCATAATGACCGAGAGGATCATAGGAACGCCTCTTAGTATGAATCTTGAATTTGAACCTTTCTATCTCGGTTGACATAAGCTTGGCATCTGTTGCTGCATTGCATGTGAAAATTCCCAATGTAAATGGAAAATTGGCCGCAGTCTTATGACGATTGCGAAGAAAGAAATGAACATGTTGCATCTGCCTGAGAAACTCCATGAAGATGATCTTGTCTGACGGATATCTTGGCAACATCAGGGGCTCTCCAACATATCCATAAACCCGGATGTATGTGAAAGTAGGGAACTGGATAAACCAATCCACCCAAGTGTCCATCGCTGATTTTGCCTCGGCAGAAATACGAATGTGCATTTCATTGTCAAGATCTCTAACTGTCCTCATAGAAAAGTGATCGTTGACTGCTCGGAAGTCTTGCTCGGATTGAGAGAACTCCAACTGAGGATAATACTCATGAACTCGTTGAACACCGAGAGTGCCATTTGTTTTTAGAAGCTTGTAACTACCTTGAAATGCAACCAAGTAGACCAAGTATGATATCGTGTGAAACTCATGATACTTGAGAAAATTAGTAATCTGCTGATGTAAGCAATCACTAATCAACATAGCCCAGTCAAAATGCTCTGTGCCATCAAGAATTCTGGTAATTAGGTAAAACATCCATGAACGGAAAGTGCTAGCATCCTGTTGACCGGTAACTCGATTGAGTAAAGTTATCAAAACAGCAACTTCGTCTTTGAATTCACCACGACCAACCTTTTTAGGCATGTTAGTCTTTTGAACTTTCAGCCATTTCTGAGCCACCTTCCTCTGCGAACGTTGTTGATCAGCATCCCATATCTTCTCACAGGCTTCAAGAACCACAGTAAAGTTATCTGAACGAGGAGGAATAGCAAAGCATTTCTCTATGTCCTTCGGTTTGATATCGCAAACAACCCTCCCGTCAACTGATCTGATTTGTCGTGAAGATGAGTCATAATGCTTGATGCAAGCAAGAACGAACTCAAGATCGAAAGTAGTAACAGGAATGGATGCCGCTGCCAGCAACCCGGAACGCTCAAGATTCCTCAACGAATTGCTGCTAACACCCTCCAGACTGCTCAGATTAACCACTGGATAAACATGATTCAGGTCTGTGTCTGAAGTCTTGATGAAATTATGTGCAAGAGCCGATTTGGCCTTGTAATCAATGAGATTGAACTGCATTTTGAAAATAAGGACTTTTGACTGTAAAGTCGAATATACTTGAAGAACTTTCTGAAAACCTCTGGACAAGGCTAAAAATAGCCTATGACGAAAGAAATTTTCGAAGTTTTTCTGGAACGTGGGTTTTGTGCACAACGGAATTCTGAACAAACCCAGATAGCTGAATTCTCGAAAAAATGTGTTTCGAGCCCACATGCAAAGAGATTCTCGAAAAAAAGCACAGAGCTTCAAAATGAAGGCTACGGGGCGATTTTCTCGAAAAAATCTAAGACGTGGGTTTTGCTGCAAATGCTGAAGTATGCGAACCCAGATGATCAGATTCTGAATATGTGTTGAATTTCTTTGACATGCGAAGAAAGTACCTAAGGTGAGAAATAGAAGAAATAAGACAGAAGATAGAAAGTTTTGCTTGTCTGCTTCTGAAAAATTCACCAACTTCTTCCTTGGAACTTGATGAAACCTGCATACAAAGTGAAAATAAAGTCTGGAATCTTCTTCCACTGAAGAATCTGAACTCGTTGATATGAAGAACGCTGAATTCGGACACCTGTAGCACCTTTAGCTTGCTGGTCGCTCAAGAAGAATATGAACTTCGAAGCTAAAGATGATGAAATAATGGACGCCATTGCTTGGTTAAATAGATTTTCATCTATGAAATTCGCATAAAGCATGGAATCCTTGAAAAGTGCGCTTGGCTTGTGATTGGACCTCATTCCAGTTAACTGAAACTAAGATAAGCTAAATAAATCGCCATGCTTTAGGGTTTCCCTTTTCAATCTTCAGTTAACAACTTCATGCGATTTTGACTTTAGTTAGCAATCCATATTAAGTTCGCCATCCTTCACACTTGCTTTAAATTCACAATTTAGAACTAAAGCGTCCCTTTTGAGAACTAAAGTTGACAATAAGAAATTCGCCATATTTTATGCTTTAAATATTCCAAATATAGCAACCCTTTCAAGACTTCAGTTGACATAGAATGAATGCGCCAACTTCACACTTATGCTAAAAATGACCCTTTTGGAACTTAAGTTATCATTCTTTGTAAAATGCGTCAGCTTCACAAAACTATGCTTCATCATTTATGCCGTCCCTTTTAGAACTTCAGTTGACAAAAGGTAAATTCGCCAACTTCACAAAGTCTTCACAATTGCAACCAAATTCGCCATGCATGTGAACTTAAGTTGGCTTTCAAGAATAATCTTCAGTTAAGTCAACATGCAATCAAGTTAACTCAACGTGCAAGGTTATTAATTGAACATGCAAACTAATTAACTTGACATGCGAACTGAAAGATCACTCAACATGCCAATATACGAACTGAAGATGACAACCCAGAAAACGTAAAGTCTAACTGCAGTCAGAACTCCAGTTAAGGCGTCCATTCAACTCTCTTTCGAAAATTCAACTTTGAGCTCTTAAGGCGAATTCCAGACTTAGCCAAATTTCATGAAAATTTAAGCTAAAACCTCTGCTGGGACCTTTGTTCATCTTCTAACACTGGCTGACTGAATTTTCCGATTGGCTGGCTGACAGGTGCATCGCAGAGCTGAACAAAAACTGATCAAAAGGTATCTCGAGACTGGAAACCATAAAACTGACATATGAAGGCTCAAAAATCCAAGCGCCTTTTTCAAAAGCTGCGCTTTTTCTCAGACTTAGTCAAATTTTGACTTCTGCATTTCGTACGAGGGGAAAAATAAATCCTTCATAACTTCTGTTTTACCAATTTTCAGGACTGGATCCTAGGTTCACTACGTAGCTGACTTCATTCTGCATGACAGCTGCAAAGGAACATTTCCCAAGAAAACATCATCTGAGGGGTGAAAATCAAGGGCGCCTTTTTGAAAAGTTGCTCTTTTCCTCCAGACTTAAAGCCATTTCTAGAACTGACTAGAATAACACAAAAACTCCGACTGCAAGCTGCTGAGACATCCTCTGATCTGACGGAGACAGGCAACGGAAAGTTGAACGTAACACAGACACATTGAACATCTGATATCATCAAAATGAAAGCCTTAAAAGCTTGAAAAGCTCAGGCGCCTTTCTCAAAATGTGCTCTTTTGCTTTTTCTTTGATATTTTGACTAAGATTTGACCCCAGGTTTGACCTCCAGTTCAGGCACTTCAGCAACTCAGATTCACCCACTGATGGATGCGTCGCGAAGCTTGAACAAAAGTGAGACAAACATCTTGGGTGGCATTTAGTCAAAATCCTTCATTTGACAACTCAAAAAGATGGGCGCCTTTCTCAAAAGCTGCGCTTTTCTCCAGTGTTAGTCAATTCTCGTCTCCGCCTCGTTTTGCACTGTATCTTCCACAACTTGCTCGAAACAGCTTCGTTTGACAAACTTGATAGCTTACTGCGAAGTTGACGTGATGCCGGACAAATGTCTGTTGGAGGTGACAAACCCTAAAAACAAGATCTAAGCCCCTAAAAGATAGGGCGCCCTTTTAAAAATGTGCTCCCCTCTCCAGAGATAGAAAATTTTGATGATTTTCCTTCAAATTTTCATTTTTCTTAAATCTCTTCAATAACAAACTGACATGACATTGACACCAACTCCATATTTGAAAACCCCAAAAATGACCTTCTGACATCACTTCAACAGGATTAAGACTAAATTAAGCAAAATGCCTTAGTGAAGCAAAAATTTTGGTTTTGGGTACAACATGCTTCATCAAGGCATTTTGCTTAAGAGGTCTAAAACCTTGCTAAAATGATGTCAAATATAGTTTTTGGGCAATGTCAAGCATGGAGTTTCGTCAATGTTGTGTCAGTCAAAGGCAGTATCCATTGATTAGAACCTGAATCGGAGACTCAGAACGAGGCATTTCACGATGGAGGAGCATTTCACGATGACAATTATATCTTTGCATAGTCATTTCAGTAGCTAAGACGAAGATTTCAGTGGTCAATTTATGAAGATTTCTTAGGAAAAAGAAAAATTGCGCCCCTGTAGCCCAGGGGCGCCCTTTTTTTTGAAGGTCCAGATTTTGTGGCATATGCTCATGAATACAGTCAAACTCTTTAGAATTACCCTAGTTATCTGATGAGCTATTTTGCAAGGCTATCCGAGACTCGTAACTCTGGTAACTAACTTCAGAAGTTAAGGATTCCAAAGGTTGCAGATTGCGAAAATGATTATTTCACAAGCTTTGGCGCCCTTGTAGCTCAAGGGCGCACTTCTTAATGGAGGTTTAGATTCTGTTATTCCCGATTGTTGATGCATTTGATCTCTTCGCAACAAGTCTGCCTATTTGACGAGCTATCGAATGCAATCATCCGAGGTCCGAAGCACCGACAGTTGAAGTTAGAAGATGAGATTACATGAACAGTTCATATCATAGAAATTTCTCAATTGATGAAATTACGCCCCTGTAGCTCAGGGGCGCCCTTCAAGATGACCTCTGAGATGATAGAGTTTGCAGATTCCTGACGTCTGTGCTACTCTAGTCCGGTTTTGCAACGCACCAGTCAGCCTGTCAATCCGATATTCTGAAAGATCGTGGCAGAGATTTTACCAGGCACGTAAGTCAGAGGGTGGAGAAACATTAAATATTCACTATAGCTTCTGTAGGCCAGGGGCGCCCAGCCTTTAGGCCTGTTAGATGGAATTTTTAGCATTCGCAGTCTTCACGAGACTTGTGCGGAATTACTCCAGCTATCCAACAAGCCCAGCGGTCGGCCTTCGGGATTTGGAAAATGCTCGTATGTGCGAGGTCTTTGTAATTTGCTGAAAAATGAAGACAGTTGGAAAATGGTTAAGTTTGGGCATATATTTCATCCTGGGAAAGGCCCCTTTCTTTTTAAGGTCTTAGAAGCAGTTTTCTCGCTTCGTCACCTCTAGAGACATCTCTTCTCAATGCTCCTAGCTATGCAGAGAGACTGTCGGTGCACGAATCGGAGCATTCCAGCTCTCGGTGTCGGAGGACAAAGTAGGGTACTTGGATGAAAGTTCAACTTTTGTCAAAACAGTCCCGGTGTGCCTAAAGCCCAGGCGCACATTTGTTTTTCAGGTCCCCATCATAGCTTTCAGATGTCATATCCATTCGTTGGATGCGGAATTCTTCCAGTCACGCAATGAATCTATCCTTCAATCCACATGATTCACCGTCCATCATCTATGGTAGAACGAAGCATGAAATGGAAAAACAGAGAAAATGGCTAAGTCTGGGCGTATATTTCATCCTGGGAAAGGCCCCTTTCTTTTTGAGGTCTTAGAAGTAGTTTTCTTGCTTCATTGCCAACAGAGACATCTCTTGTAAGTCCTTTTGGCTACGCGTTAAGACAGACGGTGTGCGAATCAGGTAACCCCAGCTCCCGATATTAGAGGTCAAAGTAGGGCATCTGGTTGAGATTTGTATTTTTGTCAAAATGGTGTTTGAGCCTTTTCAGGCCAGGGGCGTCCTTGCTTTTGGGGTCCTTAATACGGCTTTCAGGTGCCTTGCGTATATTCGTTGGATGCGGAATACCTCTAGTCACGCAGTGAGCCTGTTTGCCAGTCAGTAGGGTTCACCATTCATCGTCAGCAGCCGTTTGAAGCGTTAGATGGTAGTATGGAGAAATGGCTAAGTTTGGTGTCTGAAAATCAATTTAATCAAGGGCGCCTAATTCTTTGAGGTGTTAAATGATGGATTTTGTAGTGATGACTCCCAACGGACATTTCTTCCTTGCTCTGCAGGCTTCGCAATGAATATTCCTGCTCAGTCTCAGCCTTGCTCAGTCATCTGGAAATCAGTGTTGAATATGGCCAGTTGTAACTTTGTAGTCAGCTACAAAGTAGGAAGTTAATAAAAAACGTAATAGCTTGAGCAAATGGACGCCTATGAGGACAAATGAGGACTTTTCGAAATCAGTGAAGTTCGCCGAATCCATCCAAGTGCTTTACGTGGTTTGTCAACTGAATAAAATAATATTTAATATTTATTTTGCATGTCAAAGCATTAAATGGCGATTTTCTCAAATTGGTGCCTCTTTGTGCTGGGATTTCAAAATCGCATGATGAATATTTTGATTATTATTTTGAAATCCGGAACTCCGAGTCAGTCACAGTTCAATTGAAGGGGATCCAATCAGAAGCCTTCTATTTTAGTCGAGGGTTTTTAGTCTTGTAGTCACCTTTGAGGTGCGAATTTATTCTATTAATTCAAGCATGGTGTCATATTTCATTCACACAGCTTGAGCAAATTTGTAATTCTTCAAAGCAAAGGCGAATTTCCTTCAGAGTTGGGCGAATTTCTCATCAGCAATCATTGGTGAAGACATCAAAACACTTTCTTTGCAGGTACAAGTCAGAATTATCAACAAATTTCAAGGCAGAGTGGCGATTTTGGCAGAGGAAAACATCAAAAAATGTCTTTCTTCTCAATTTCTTCCATTTTCTCGTCTTAAATTCATTCGCATGTTTGAAGAATTGGCGACTTTTGATAAAACAAATCACTTGGGTTGATTCAAAATAGCTTCCTCGAGAAAACCCATGTGCCAGAATTTTTCAGGAAAATTTACTCTAGAGCATCAGTTCTCGAGGCTCTAATTTTCTCAACTGAAAATTCCTTGCATGGTCGAGTAGAAGTCAAATTTTCGCAAATCTGACATTCTGGGTTGTCTTAGAATCTTTTTCTGGACAAAACCCCTATCTCTGATTTTTCGCCGAAAATTGCCCTTTGATTGGCTATTTTTAGCCTCAGCGGGGTATTTTTAGCTTTCTAGAAAAGTTGTCAGAATATAGCCGTGTTCACAGTCACCAGGCAAGTTTTTCAGAGTGCAGTACATGCAGATTGAATTCAAGACCAAATCGGTCTTAATTCATGATTTCGTCTGAAAAGCTGACACCGATTTGTATCAAGTGCATTCGAAGGGTTGACAGGCGTAGTCACTCAAGTCCACATAGTTGCATGCCTCGTATGGACGATTTTCTTCCAAAGCCAGTTTAGAAGGTTGATACCATTGGAATTTTGCGTGTGCAACAAGTTCATTTGCATTTCTCACAACCAGAGTGTGCGCAGTCAAACCTCGCAGTTTCGTCATGCAACACTCTTTCATTAAGGAAAAGCGTTAGAGACATCAAGCTACAGAAGAGATAGTGGCCATCACTTCAGTTACAGAGCTGCCAAAGTTATAAGTCAGTGAGGTGCTAGTTTGAGTGTGCAAAGATTTCCAAGATTGTTCAAGTTGCTGACAAGCGGTAAATCGACAATTATAAGTGCCCCAGACAATGATGCAGTTAACAATCTCGTTGAGGGATTGGTTGCTTGAGATCTCGGCCAGTAGACTTCAGTTCCCACCTCTCAGAATAGACATTACACACAAGAAATAAACTTGGCGTTACCTTTTCAAGTTAACTCGTTGTCTCATCTCATGCATATCTATTCTGAGAGTAGCTTTATTCACTTGGAGTTGTATTTAGGTTTTACGTTAACTGATGGTAGTGGTCCAGTTAACTTGCTTTCAATAAGGACGTGCATGCTTGCACATTGTCCATTCTTAGATTAATTTGTATCGGTTAACTGATGGTAGTTTTCCAGTTAACTATATAGTTTACTTTATTAGGGCTTAGCAATAAATCTTGCATGCATTGCAAGACTGTAGTTGACTCAAGGTAATTTTAGGGTTCCCTACACCTTTTGATGTCTATGTCTATAAATAAGAGCTTTGCTCATTTGTACATAACTTTTGCACGAGAGAGAAATATATGCTGTGCCTACCTTGCCTGTAATATTGCTCGTTCTGTATCTGTTCATGAGTATTTATTATGATAATGAATTGTTATGCCACTCGGGTTTCATGCAATTATTATGGTGAATGCTTGCCTTAGTTAGATATAGTGGCTAGTTCGATCGTAAATTGTATGCGTGCCTCGCCAATGCAATTTACTGTCCTAGTTGGCTATCCTTTGTGTTTTGTATTCAATAAGCCTATTCAGATTGGGCTGATAGTTGTGCCACCTTGCCTTCAAGTTGAGAATCTGTACTTGGTTTATCGTGTGATGTGTGTGAGTAATAAGCCTATTCAGACAAGCAGATAGTCGTGCCACCTTGCCTTCACGTTGTGAGTCTGTACTCGGTTTATCGTATATTTGTCGTTTCCAATAAATTTCTTCCTAGCCAAGCAAATAGTTGTGCCCACCTTGCCATCAAAAGATTGTTGGTATTGCTTGCATAATTAGCTGGAGATTCCCAAATTTCCAATAAAGCCTATAGCCATTTTCGGTCTTTCCATAGCAAGAAAAATAAACACTTGCATTTATATGCCTATAGGGAAATGGGGGTTGAGACGCATTAGTCAATATGATATTGATCATATTGAATTATCCTTCTATATTGGGCCTCCCATGGAAGTAGGAGCATTAAGGGTAGTAATAGGACATGAAATTATGGAGCAAGTAGAGAATGAGTTATTTATAGTGAGATCATTGTGACCTTTCTTGCCACTTCCACGAATATGATTCAAGATGTTGACATAGTCAAAGTATTGGAAAAAACTTATGTGCACAAAAAATAAAGGTTACAAGCAATTGCGATTGTGGAAGAATGAGGTCTTCAAGCTAGTTATGACATTAAAGGAGTATTTGCAATTGATGAAATGGTGTCATCAAAAGGCATAATGAAATTAGATTAAATCTTATGAGAAGGGTTCATGGTGGGTGGTCTTGATGCCTTTTGTAAGTTGAGCATCCATATCCTTCCTATGCTAGGATGTAAACGATTGAAGCAAATAGCTTGGGGCCTAAACTATCTTGCACTCAACATTCCCACCCATGGTGGCTACAACTCTTCCATTGGTAGCAAGGAATGTTGAATGGATTTTTTGGCTTTTTTCTCATAGAAAATAATTTGTAATGCAAGCTTGCATTCCTTAGATCTTATGTGGACCTCCCATCTTTTTATCTCAGCTGAGAGCACAAGGTTATAAAACTCTTTGCATTGTACTTGAGGTTTTCTCTGGTTTTGTAACTTCAACTACAACTAGGCCTAAACTTATAGCGCTTATATCTTCTCGAATAAATTCAGAGCAAGAGAATCTAGAAGTAAACGGGGAATGATTTTGGTAAACACGAAGCGTAAACAAACTTATTTCCAGAATGCATCCAAAGACTCATTGTACTTTTGGATGAAAGCTGAAACAAAGATTATAAAAGCAAAACATCAAATGATAAACTTGATCTTAGAATTCTCTCAAAGACTCATTGTACTTTTGAGGTGTAGGCTGAAATAAAGATTATAAAAACAACAATATTGAAAGGTCTTGAGACTTTGGATCAAAGCATTATTGACATAAGATTTATTTCCTCAAATTTCAACAATAATTACATGTTTGGGACAGCAGATTGTATCAAGAGGACAAACACACAATATATGATCAACCAAATTGCACTAAACAAAGTGAACAACTATTGACTAGCAAAGCTTGAAGGCACTAAGGCTCAACAATTTTGTTATAGTAATAACGGTTAAAATACAATGAGCAAGGTTGCTCTTATTTATAGACAGACACAGGAGTAGGGAACCCTAAAATCTCCTTGTGTTAAAAATCAATTCTTGCCAATTTACAAGATTTATTCCTATGTCTAAACAAAGGTAACTAACAGTTAACTGGAAAGAGTACCTTAGTTAACTAATCTAAAACTAAAACTAACTCCAAATGTATAAGAAATATCTCCAAGGATAGACATGCATGAAAAGATGACAGTCAGTTAACTTGGAAAAGGCGTCAAGTTAACTGCTGATCTAAAATTCTATCCTTGGAGAAAGTCATACGCCTCAACTGACAGTTCATTGGTCATCAACTCGAGCAATCATATCCTCCAAGAAGCTATTAACTGCCTCATTATCTAGAGCACTGATACTTTTCTGAATGATGTGATGTCTTCGCAGCATCTCCTCGCCATCTGCAATCTGATTTTGAAAATCCCTTCTCCTTTCAGTTGCTTCATCAAATTTTGCTGACATGGCTACAACTTGAATCAACTTGCAGTCAACAGGGTCACTGCTGAAACTATTATGGATGAGGTTTTGAAATTCTGTTTGCACTTCGCTGAGCTCAATGTACTCACCATCCTCATGTTGATACTGGCAAGGGACTTGTGACACAAAATTTCTTACAAACTTGAGAGCACTTGCCACCTTTTGTCTGAATTCAGTCATTTCCATAGAGATTGCTTCGTATGTTTTTACTTTGGAGATTTGTTGTTCTCTCCAAGTAAAAAGCTTCTCCTTGTCTTCTTCTGTAGTGATTGAATCATATGCCATCCTCAAGTGAGAAAGGATAATCTCATCCCTGGGTTTCTTTTCTGCCATGCTTTGCTCTGACTCCTGAATTTTTGAGCAAAGATCGTGGGCGTTGTACCTCAGCTGATACATCTCTGCAAATATGAATCGACCCCTGATGATAAAATATTCTATCTAGTCTCTTAGGTGTTTCCAATAAATAACCAACTGACTTAGTTGATTTTGTTTTGTAGGTAGTTCCAACATTTGTGGGAGCAAGGCGGTGACGTGTGAAGTACCATGAAGGAGGTTGGAGATGTATTGCCGCAAATGTTGATTTTCAGCCTTGAGGGCTGCCTTGTCTTCACCATCTTTGACCACTTTTTCCTTCAAGCTAATTACTGCAACCTCAAAGAGGTTTACATCAGCTTGTCATGTACTTCTACCAAGGTTTGCTTTGACCAATGTGAAATCATCAGCCTCAACCTCGTTGGCGTCCTTGTCAATGACCATCTCATTTTCAGCGTTCTTCTCCACGCAAACTTGCTTTATGAGTTTCTTTTTAGATGTGTCTTGGTAGACATTATCAAACTTTGCAAAGTCCAACTGGTAAGAAGGCTTTCTTTTTTTCCTACCCAGGATGTTCTCAAGCCAAGACGAAGAGTCTCGACTAACTTTGCTGGGAGGATTAGTTCTAGTCTCATCAACTCTTGATGAGTGAGTTGGTGTGGAGATGTCATGAACTTGTGAATCAGGCTCCAAGTCAATGTGAATTGGAGATGGCTGCGTTGGTGATGGAAGAATAGGAGGCTCTGCTTTTACTTCTGGCATTGTTTCAACTGTATCTGTGGCTGTATCCATTTGTTGTTCTTGCTGATTTGCATCAACAATCTTCATCTTTTCCTTCGAATTCCCTTACATTCTGCTGTTCTTTGAACCCTTTGGAGGATGAAGCATCGCTTTCACTTTGGGTTTCCATTTAGAAGTGGAAGGTAGGGTGGTGGTAACCGGTGGCGGCTCTGTAATTGGAGTAACTACCTTCCATGGCTTCTTGCTATGTAAGAATAGCTTGCTGTTCTTCTGTAATGTCCCCATTTTCGGAGTGATCACCATTTGGGAGGTTGGTTAGCCTATTAGCTATTCCCAAAGGCTAATGTCGAAATTAGGGAATCATTTACTTAATTATTTAATATTGCCTAATTGCCTAAGTATGAAGTTAATTTTAAAAGGTGATATTAAGTAATCAATAAATCATGTTATAAAGTGGCTAAATGAAATATTTTAAAAAGGGAACTATACAAAGTCACTTTATAATTATTGAATGGGAAAATATAAAGAAAAGAGGCGCTCATTGTCGAATTACTTTTGAATGAATATCTCTCATGACAATACTGGTCGAACCTCTCTGGTTGTGGGTTTTGGAAACCCTATAGCCTCTCGGTTGTGGAATATCAACCCTAGTAGGGATTCACAGTGATTATAGAGTTATTGGAACAAGTTTTGGAAGAAGGCAAGAGATTTAATGAGGAAAAATGGAGTGTATCTCAGTCTATCGGGTTACTGTTCATTGAACCCATGCACATTCTTGAAGTTGAGTTTGGGAGTCCTCTATACATTCTTGGAAGGCATTTTTTTAGTTTTGTAACCCTGGGCGCAGTTCTCACAATACATAGGAGCTTGTAAAAGGCATGAGTTATAGTTTCTAGGTGGAATATAGAGGGACGTGCATTACTGTGAGAAAAACGACTTTGCAAGCAGCTTTACCTCAGTTCGCAGTCATCAACTGGAGGCATTGACAAGGTGTGTGAAGTAGATTGGACTGGACGCACCTTCATATGTGTGAATCGATCATTTCTGAAGAAGTAATATTAGCTGTTCTTACAGCTCGACTATCCTTGAAGGCGTCATTTCTTACACTGGACAGAGGTCGATTTCATTTGGCAAGAGATCATCTCTCAGTTTGGTGCTATGTTCCAGGTTGGATCCACTCTTAGTCTTGCTTGGCGTCATTTTTTGTGAGTGGGGTGTCTTGTGAGTGTATCTAAATGTATTTTGGGTCTGCTTATATGATGAATGTTTGTTTCTGTCAATAGCTCGATTTGTAGCAGCTGAGTTTAGTATATGATTAAATATGTGATGTGCTGATATGTATGACAAACTATAATATTCAGAAAAGTACCCCAGGTAGATGTATTTGTCTTTAGTTGTCACTGCAGAAAGCTTGTGTTTAAATTAAGAGTATTTGGGATTGAAGTTGTGATGTTAGTTCTGTAGCAGTAGTGGTCTTTTGATGTAATGATGTAATGCTTCACTATCTTGAAATGCAAAGAAGTTTTGTTGCTGCTAACGAAGTCTTACTCCATTAATGCAATTTATTGGATGTTCACAACTGTATGCATTAGAATATATTTATTTGATTAAACATAGTCTTTCAAGTCCAAAACAAACACAAAAATCATAACCCACAGGTCAGGGACTTTAGAGTGGTATCATAGCTTGGATCTTGTGGTGTAGGAGCACCTTGGTGCTCAATTCATTGAAAAGAGTCTAGTTAGGTTTCCAAAGTCATAATCATGTTGAATAAGGCCATGATAGGCCATTTTGTAATGTTTTATGGTCTTAGGAGTCTTGGTAGGGTCATTGTTTAAAAGTTGCTAAGTTTGCACAAATGTTGTCATGAAAATGTTGTAAAGTTGCAAAAAGTGTAATTGTGAGAAGACCAACGGTCATATTATTTGAAAGGTTGTTATAGGAAGTTGAAGCAGTTAGTTAGGTGTGGAAAATTTTTAAATAGGGGAATTTCATTGATGTATGGAGTTGTTGAAGGATTTTGAAGGAGAAAACTCAATAAAATATCTCAATTTCCTGTTATTTTCTGTATTTCTCACCATTCTCAGCCTGTGTACGGGTCCGTACAGTAGGAGTATGCTTTGAAATGATTTGAATCTGTTGGTAGATTGTATGGGCTTTGAATTGTATCCATTCTTGTGGGATTTTGTTGTGTCATAAGCAATTTAGAGGCTGATCATTAAAAACTGGTCTCAAAATAGGGGTGTAAGGGTTTGAGGCTCAAAATGATCTAAAAGGCCATTCCACCTTTCTATATCAACTGTTTCTTGGTGGAATGGGCCTGGTAGATTAGTTGTAGGTGTAGGCGTAGATTTTTAGGTTTGGGAAAAGATATTTGTGAAGAACTCCACGTTGCCCTGGTAAAAACTCGGAATTTAAGCCTTTAGAACAAGGCTAGATGTGAGGAATTGAAGAAAAGGGTTGAGAAATTGAAAGAACTTGATGAAATCTGTGTGAGCAGATGTATTGTGATATGTTTTGAAGGTTTGAGAGATCAGAGGAGATCAAATGTGTGAAGGGGCATGAAACCCTAGTTGATAAAGGGTGAAAAGTGAAAACTAGTGAAATAGAGTGGTTTTGTGAAGGAAGAGTATAGGAAACTTGAGGGAAGCATGATAGAAGGATGAAATGAGCTTGTGCAGGCAGAAATAGGTCTGTTGGAAGTGGTTTTAAGTTTGTGAGAGGTCTGGGCATGTTATTTTCAATAAGCCCTAGCTAATTGTGAAGAAAGTGAGGGTATTGTGAAAATGGGTCTTAATGGGCGAGTTGTGGCCTGAAAGTTGGATAATTTGAGGTTTTGAAGGTTGTTATTTGACTGTCTGGTGGTTTCAAGAGTTTGTTGTAACTTTAAAGGTGTATCTCCTTGGAAAGAGGCCTAATTCAAGGCTAGTTCAGCGTGGAAAGCAAGTTTTGAGATAGTTGTTCCAAAAGAGTCCTAAGAGGGATTGAGATATGTGGAAGGAGGCCTAAATGGGTGCCTAGATTGATGCTTTGTTGCAGAGCTTTGTGTCAAGAAAAGTAGGTTGGCTGACCTAGTAGGAAGACTAGGTAGAAGATTGAAAACAAGTTGAGAATTGAGTTTTTCAGTGGAAAGTGGGCTGGAATCCCTTTGAATGGTGATTATGAGTAGTTTGCCACCCTGTCATTGCATCATCTTGCCAGCCTGTTGGGAAAAATCAGTTGATTGCATTTCAGTTTGGATCGATTTTAAGTTGTGGGCAGCGAGTTAGTTAATTATGGGTAGGATGCCTAGCATGGAAAAGATCATTGAGGACCTTGTTCAAACTCAACAAAGGTTATTTTATAATTTGCAGCATTACGAAGATTCTCGTTTGAGACAATCCAGGCACTCTAGTGACTCATCCACATCTACAAGTAAAGATTCAACACAACAGGATAGAAGGGAAGAAATACTTAGCATGTTTGAGGAATATGAAACTCTCCCTCAATCTGTCAAGAAATAATTACCTTTCATTGATTTCATGGACTTACATCCAATGCAACACTACATGACTTATTTGGTAAAGAAACAATACCATATGATAGCTCTTGACCTATTTGCACAAGAAGAGGATCAAAAAACTACAAGAGGGGTCTGCAAAGATGTTCATGAGGAGTTTGAGAAACATGCTGATTTAGCACTTGAGGATAAAAGGATGGAATCTTGTAATGATCCTAATGTTGCCTCACTATTTTGGCAAGAGGAAACACATGAGGCATCTACTAAAGAGGCAGATATGAGTCCCCTTGTCATAGAGCATGTTGGTTTAGAGCTTCACATTGATAAACTATATGAAGGTATGGATTCTATGGGTGTTCCTTTGGTTAATCCTAGTGCTGTCCCACCAATGCTTGAAGGTTGCAAAGCAACCATTGGAAAAAAAAGAAGAGCCAAAGGTACAAGAACAAGAAAGGAAAGAAGAGTCACTTGTTTGCGATTTGCAGCCTATAAGTGATCATGGGGAAGGCAGAAATCTGTCATCATGTGGGAGTCCTAAAGAAGATGAGACCATGTTCACAAGCTCACTTCTGCCATATGAGAGTTTGGGTAAATAGGAATCACATATTGCACCCTTGAGTCTTCGGGTTGATCACAAAGTGGAAGAGAATGCAAACATGGATCAACCACTTGGAGATGTTGAAAACATGACACATAGGTATGATGATAACTCTGATTTTCTGATTACAAACAACAGCCCATTATTGTCACATAATCATGAGGTCATAGATAAATCATATGAAGATGATAATGTTATAGAGTCTCCCAATTTTAGCACTGAAGTTTTGTGTGTCAAACATGAGGAATGTATTGTGGATTCAAGCCACAAAGGTTTTGATTTTATACATCATACCATGGAAGATGTCAAGAGAACTCAAGTCTTGTGTGAAAGTTGGTTACAAAGAGCTAAGAAGGAGGAGCTTCTTGAGGTAAGCAAACAAGATCATGTAGATGGGTGTGAACAAGAGAAGAAGCATGATTCAGAAAATTATGTTTGGGTATCTAGCTTGCATCATGAGGTTCATAAGTTTCCTCTTTTAGAGAACCTATTGAAGGCTCAAATCAGAGGTGAAATTAGGCACACACTTGGTGGATCCGCCACTAGGGTTATACCTAGACATGTAGAGGGAGATGTAAGTGATTCCGTTTGGGTTGAACATACATTATCCACAATGGAGGAACATTTTTCAAGATTATATGAGGCTTTATGCCTTAGAGAGTTGATTGTAGAGACCAAGAGATTTCCTAACAAGAAGATCCTACAATTTGATAATGTTTGGTTTGTTATGGATACAACACCATGGAGTTGGATGGGAGAAAAATTTCATTCAGCTAAGGACGTGAAGGTAGAGATCAGTTTTGTGACAGCTATGGCAGCTAGAAGAGCACATAACTTTCAGCTGGGCACACCTCTTAGACCAGCACTCATGGAGGAGCAACCTATCTGTGAAGAAGATACAAGGAAAAACAAGGAAGACACCTCATAAAACTATGATCACAGTTTTGATCTTCCTAGTATGGACAAGCACGAAGGGCATCCAAATTTGTGGATATTTGATGGGAGGTTTGTTGTTAAGAACAATCCTGAAATTTCATATCATGCTCATGAGTTGGGTCATTGGTTTGATGAGATACCTTAGTTGGTGAACCAATTGAAGGCTCAATTCAGATTTATGAAACTGGAGACGGCATATATATCCCATGGGGCAGCAAGGGATGATGTTGGCACAAGTAATTTCAACTCAGATTTGAAGAAGTCCCTATGTGCTTTTGTCTCCTTGGATAGACACCATGTTGTCCTAGTTTCCAGAATGAGTTCTTCAAGAAAAGGATTGAGTTAATCATTATGGACAACAGTTCTCTAATCAATACGGTTGGCCGCCTTGAGAAGGGAAGTATGACAGCTCATGGGGGAAGTTTTCAGTATGGCACACACCTTGGGATAACAGCTTATGATGGCATCTATGAAGGCAAACTCGGGAGGTACAAGGCAAAGGTGGGTTTCGTGTTGATGACCAACCATCTTCTATCTTCTCATAGTTTCATTCATCTCGTTGGAATGCAAGAACGTATGATGAGTATTAAAGTGTTGTCGTCAGGTAGTACTTGTCTTTGCATCATAACATCATTTCTTGATCACACTTGGAGAGGATATATAGTATATGAAGAAAACATCATGGAGCATGTAGAAGATAGTAGTACTTCATGTTTGTACCATTGGGTTTTGAGTTACATCACAAGGATAGAGGGTTGTTCTAGTTACCTCAGCAAGGAGTTTTCAGCCCTAGTTCATTGGGTTTTGAGTTACATCACAAGGATAGAGGGCTGTTCTACTTACCCCAGCAACGAGTTTTCAGCCATAGTTCATTGGGTTAGAATTCTCACCTTAGTGTTGGATGGTTGTTTCATACTTCTGTTCACAGAGATTTCAGTTTGGTTCTTTAGGACAATAGCTGATTGGAGGATTTGGAAAGTTTGGGATCATCCTTTCTTTGTTGAAGGTTGGTATGGCGATAAGATTCCATCTTCCTTTGACATTGGAGATACTTGTTGCATCATTTTGAGTGGAATTTTCAGTTTGACAAGTGCTGTTCTAATTCATATCAGCAGTATGTGGTGGATGGGTGTGATTAATTATGTACCTATGATGATCATTCTTCACACTCATGAGAGTTGATTCCCACTTAGATGGACTTTCGGCATTGGCATGTTTGGTGCATTGCTTCATGGATATAATGATGAGTATTGTCACAACTTTGCGCATAGTGATGTTCATATTAGAGTGGAGCAACAAAAGCTTGAAGGAAAGGAATCTACAAACGAGATAGCTGATTTTGATGATGATAAATTCTCTACACATGAGGGAAAACCAATAAAATTGTTACATGGCAGTCGGGGTCACTTTGATGACTTTGATCAAAGGTCTCTAGCTTTGCAAGATTTGGAAAAACAAGTTGATAAACATTCTTCATTACCTATAGCAGAATTCCAATCTTCTATGGCAGCCACATCCGAAGAAAGGAACGACGTAAGGTCTGAATTTCTAACTTATAACAGCAGTCCTAATTTTCTGATTTGCGATAGAAAAACTTTACCTTTGCATACTCATGAGTTAGCAGCCCATATTCATGGAGAAGACAACGTTACGCATGTGTTTGAAGAGGGAAATAAATGTGAATCAAATTTGGTGCATGTGGATAGAGGTGTTCCAACCCTAATCCATTGGCTGCTTGTTTAGACATCGATGATAGATGGCTATCCTACATTGTGGGTCATGGAATCTTTAGATTTTACTTTAGTGACAACATTTGTTTGGATAGTTTGGGAAGGCTGGGATCACTATTTCACTTTTGGATATTGGCATGATGATGATCTTCTATCATCGTATGTGATTGGAGCTACATTTAGGGTTAGATGGGTAATCAGCATTGAGGATACATCGATAGACATCTATTTCTTCATTTCTTGTTGCGGTGAAGGTATAAAGATTTGGAATCCAGGGATTTGCATGAGGGATGGGGTGCTTCACACGTTGCTGCAACATGACAGGGTGACTAATGACAGTTATATTAGGGTAGCACAACGGATGGGTGAAGCAACACTTCTGAGGTTGATTTGGGATCCTGGAAGTTGGTGTTGTGTATTTAGATATCGACTGCTTGGGACAAACAATCTCCGGGAAGGGAGAACTGTAATGTCCCCATTTTCGGAGTGATCACCATTCAGTAGGTTGGTTAACCTATTAGCTATTCCTGAAGGCTATTAGCTATTCCTGAAGGCTATTGTTGAAATTAGGGAATCATTTACTTAATTATTTAATATTGCCTAATTGCCTAAGTATCAAGTTAATTTTAAAAGATGATATTAAGTGATTAATAAATCATATTATAAAGTGGCTAAATGAAATATTTTAAAAAGGGAACTATGCAAACTCACTTTATAATTATTGAATGGGAAAATATAAAGAAAAGAGGCGCTCATTGTCGAATTACTTTTGAATGAATATCTCTCATGGAAATACTAGTCGAACCTCTTTGGTTGTGGGTTTTGGAAACCCTATAGCCCCATTTCGGTTATGGAATATCAACCCTAGTAGGGATTCACACTGATTACAGAGTTATTGGAACAAGTTTTGGAAGAAGGCAAGAGATTTAATGAGGAAAATGGAGTGTATCTCAGTCTATCAGGTTACTGTTCATTGAACCCATGCACATTCTTGAAGTCGAGTTTGGGAGTCCTTAATATTAGCTGTTCTTGCAGCTCGACTATCCTTGAAGGCGTCATTTCTTACACTAGACAGAGTTCAACTTTATTTGGCAAGAGATCATCTCTCAGTTTGGCGCTATGTTCCAGGTTGGATCCACTCTTAGTCTTGCTTGGTGTCATTTCTTGTGAGTGGGGTGTCTTGTGAGTGTATCTAAATGTATTTTGGGTCTGCTCATATGATGGATATTTGTTTCTATCAATAGCTTGATTTGTAGCAGCTGAGTTTAGTATATGATTAAATATGTGATCTGCTGATATGTATGACAAACTATAATATTCAGAAAAGTTCCCCAGGCAGATGTATTTGTCGTTAGATATCACTACAAAAAGCTTGTGTTTGAATTAAGAGTCTTTGGGATTGAAGTTGTGATGTTGGTTCTGTAGTAGTCGTGGTCTTTTGATGAAATGATATAATGCTTCAGTATCTTGAAATGCAAAGAAGTTCTGTTGCTGCTAACAAAGTCTTATTCCATTAATGCAATTTATTGGATGTTCACAACTGTATGCATTAGAATACATTTATTTGATTAAATACAATCTATCAAGTCCAAAAAAAATGCAAAAATCATAACCCGCAGGTCAGGGACTTTACATCTTCACAACCCAGCTTGTCCTTTCCTCAATGGAGGTGCTCTCTTTGGCATACCAATCAATGGATTGAAGTGGTTGCGAGTCAATGTGATCTCTAAAGTATGTGGGAAGTATGACTTCACCATCATCATTTGATAAACCTACCACATCCTCTGATAAGAAATCAGCGATTTGTGGAAGAGAATCTGCTATAATTGTGCCTGCGCACTTCGAACTCATCCTCACAGCTAAACCAATAGTCCTCCATGGTAGGTTTATGTGAAGAATTGCTGCCAAGTCGAGCTGCCAAAAGACCCCAAGGGTCATATGAATGCCTTTGTATGAGAAACTTAAGATTAAGCTTCATCATTTCATTGCTCATTGACTTGGTGTCAGCTGCTGATTTGCACCTGTATATACTCATCTCGAAAGGAAAGCTGGCAACAGACTTGCGTTTATTACGCAGAAAAGTGTGTAGCTCGTGCAATTGCCTTAGGAACTCCATGAACACCACCTTATCTGATGGATAATGGGGTAGCATGGCTTGATTGCCTAAGAAACCATATACTCGAATGTAGGAAAATGTGGAGAATTGGATGAACCAATTGGCCCAATCTGCCATTTCTAATTTGGTATCTATTGAAAAGCATATATGCAACTCGTGGTCAAGATCCCTCACTGTGTGCATCAGGAATAGGTCATTTACCCGCTTGAAGTGTCGTTCTGACTGTGAAAATTCTAGCTGCGAGAAATGCTCATGAACTCGCTTCACACCCAAAGTTCCAATGGTATTCAACCCTCTAAATTGGCCTTGAAAGGCTATCAAATATATGAGATATGAAACCATATGGAATTCGTGGGCTTTGAAGAATCTTGTCATTTGGTGTAATATTCCCCCTTAATTTTTTTCTAGATTTTATTAGGACAGCACACCATTGATTAACATTAGCTCCAAATGATAACCAACAAGAATAGTAACCCTTCACCTTTTGATCACCAAGATCCCAATGTGGGCGAGGTGAGAGCATACAGTGTTGGGGATCGTTAGCAAACTGTAAATGAAATACAAAGCTACTAGGTGGCTAGCCGACCATGAATGAAATTAAATACTAAAAATACAAAGAGTAGGCGGATAACCGACTATAAAGCTCAAACACTTATTCAGCAGGAGCGAAGTTATTACAATTTATAAGGCGGCAAGCCAACCATGAATCCACACTACCACTTATTCAGTGGGGGGAAAATTAAACAAGTGCTAAAAGTAAAATAAGGACTCAACCATTTCTTCAGTGGGAGTACTTACAAAATATTGAAATGCAGATTTATAACAATAGTTGTTAGTACTACTAATCAGCTTTACAAATAGATAAATATCTACACAACAAATCAGTGATTGAACCCAAAATACATCATATTGTTAGAGACATTATCCCTAACTGAAATAACATAAGAATAATCAGTTTTAGGCTCAATATCAACAATATTCCAAATCTGATAAGAAACAGAAATACAGAAAATCAAATCAGCAGTATAAGAGATTCACCAATTTACTCATAACTTTGCCAAATAGAGTCTGAATGACGAGAGACTGAAAGTAGATGAATCCTAGGAGCTAGGCATCCAAAATACAACAAAAAGACACCTCCAAAATTCGCACTTGTCAGTGGCACAATTCCCAATGCAGCCAAGAAGAATGGTACGACCTCTAGGTGAGGTTGACCTTACTCCAAAAATCAGATACTTAGTATTAAAATCTGATTCTTTGCAAGACTGGGTACCCTACATAGAGAAACAGCATGGGCCAGTACCTAGAACCAAATAAAATCTAGTGGCGAAGCTATAAGCAGAAATTCGCTTCAGCCATACACTTTAGCAGTAGTATAAATAGATTATAAATGAACAATCTGCTTATAATAATCAGAAATAACAGATTATACAACAGTAATATGGTATAGCAATCATGAATAAGCTCTATCCGCACTCTTGAGTGAAGCACGGTTGGTCTTCAGTAGCCATCTAGGAAGCTATTGTTTCAAGCCCGAAGAATGGCACAATAAAGGTGCTAGGAGGTATGCGTTCCTCGAAGCGACGTTGAATTTAATTCAGCAGCATAATGTTATCATAATTTCCAAAAGATGAGAATGAAGGAGCAAGGCCTGAATAAATAGACTTTTCTTGGCATTCGAAACACTTCAATAACCTCCAAGAAAGAATTTGAATCACTTGATCTTCCAAAGAGGGATGCCCAAACATCAAAATGCAATTATAATATTAAATTACCTTTTTAGGACAATTCCCTAGGCATCCAAGATAAGAGGTAATTAATTTAACTTTTTAAAAATATTAATCTTCTCCACTTAAGGCGTCCAACACAAGTCCCCTCTTTTAAAACAACTTAAAGTCATCCGCCTAGGCATGGGGTCCAAAAAGCAATGTTGAGAAAAATGACTAAGTTATTAAAAATTATCTCCAAGAGGAAAGAAGAAGCCAACGCCCAACTGAGTTGCCTTACTGCCAAAAATAGAATGATGGACTGGAAATCACTGTGTTGCTGCTAGGATGACACTGCCATAAATAGAACTTACCAAAAATAGCAAACTACTATAAATAGTAAGTGTTTGTAAACTTCATTTGAGCATCAACTGAGCAGTTATCATGACTTACTAAAAATAGTAAGTGCCGGGAAAGGTTGTCAGATGTAGATGCATGTTACACCCCCCTGGAGATCTTTGAAAACCCCAAAAAAACCAGAAACCTTTCCTGCATGCAAGGTACCAAATAGAAATGCATGTCATTTTCATGAAATGCATGTTACCACACCTTGAAGCTCTCCAGAAACCCAAAAAGCTCCAAAAAGCTCATTGCCAAACTCCTGCATGCAAGTCATCAAAGCTCAGCTGAAACCTCCTATGCAATGTCCTCGCTTTAGTCAGTTCTCAGGAGCAGTTGAGTTAGCCTATCTCTTGGACCCTTGTAGGCTGACAGAATTTGGTTAGAGGGTCAGTGGCCTTATTTGGTGGGTTTTGTCGTTTCCATCCTTTGAGTTTAGTGATTGGCTCACAGCAGGCCTTGGCAGTTCAATGATTGATAGCTTTTGATGACACATCAATATGTTGAGTTATGAGCGAGATATTGATATTTCAGTGGATTAAAGTGTTTTTAATTTATTTGACGAAATATTATAAAGTCAACTTGATTTTATAATAAAGTGATCACTTAAATTTATTTAAGTGAAAATTAAAAGAACTTTATTGAAATATTTCATAAAGTGATTAATTAAAACACTTAAAGTTGGGTGCCCAAGTATTTAAGTGGGAACTATTGAAAAGTGACTTAAATATATTCTAATATATTTAAATGGCATAAAAGTGGCATCACTTCTTGGGATGCGTTCCTTTTGGTCTTATAAGGCAAAACAAAGGAAATTAAAACTCATTGATTATTTGACATGTTTCTTTGGCTTTTGCTGAGCTCAGTTTTCTGAGACAAGGGTTTTCAGGAGATTATTATCTTTGGAGAGCGACAATTCTTCACAGATTCGTGATTGTGAGACTGTGAAAGATCAGTTGAATGATTGCATCAACGAGAGCTTCATCCAGAAGTTCTACAATATTTCAACAAAGTTCTTTGGTTAGTTTGTTTCAGAGGTTTCAATAATTGACAAAGGGTTTGAGAGTTTGGCATCTTCTTTCCTCTGGAAGACAGGTTCCTTTTTCATGGCCATACCTTTTATGTTGTAGCCGTACTTTCTTCTTTAAGTGTGTGGTTCATCTGGCAAGGGCGTGTGAGTATCTTGATGCAAATGCCTTCCTTTTTGGGAGTTTCTCTGCTTCATCATTGGCGCCTAGCTTCTACAACTCTTTTGCCTCAGTTTCCAGGCTGGAGAAATCATTCTATTGTCTTCTACATTTGGATTTGTCAATTTTCATCATTCTTGGCTGGAAAACTGGAATATTTTCTTAATAAAATAATCTGGAGCATTTCGGGTATGTCTAACATATGCAATCTCTTTGTTACGGTTATTTAATACCTTTTGCACTTTCATTTTGTCAATTTTAGCTCAGATCTGAGTTTTATAAGCATTTATATGCTGTACGCCCTTTCTCTTCTGTCTAGAAACTTTCTTTAAAAAACTTAAAAACACAAGAAGATAAACAAAATACTACAAGAAGAAAATCTTGTAGCATGGAACTTACAACTTCACGTAGTAAGTTTGAATTAGAACCATCCTCATCCTACAATGATAACATATTTGATCCAAAGAAAACAGAAAACTCAGACCAAAAGGAAAAGTTTGCAGCTCCTTTGGATCGAGAAACGATCAATGATTTGCGTAGGAAGAAGCTTTGTTTTTATTGCAAAGGCCCGTATGACCTTAACCATGATTGTCCCCTCTAGCCTAAAGGTCAAAATAGACAAATGGAGTGGTTTTATGAGTGTGATGGCATGGCTGATTTATTAGACCAACAAATTGATATTGCAGCTGGGAGCTTCCATTCTATCACTCTTGTTAGTGAGGAAAGTGGGAAGATAGAGCAGGAGATTTTAGAGGAGGAGCAGCATGAGATGTTTCAGGAGGAGTATGATTCCGCTTCTTACTCCAGGGGCTCAGAGGTGTTTGATTGGGATCAACACAGATATGAGGTTCAGTTTGTGAACAATCCTCTTTTTGCGGTAGATGCTACAGTGTCTTGTGATAATCCGCTTTTCGAGGTAGATGCTGATTCTACTCTTGACCTTGATTAAGGGGTGAGCATTGATCGTAGTATCAGGGATTCCATCAGTGCATCAGAATGTCAGACAGGGCTCGTTGGGGAGTTTCATAGTGTGTACATGGTAAGGAGTGTTCACAGTTTCACTTTCGATCTTCATGTACATGATCTCATTTAGATGCACAGTTTTGGTATGCACGTGCTAGACATGTTGGGTGACAACATATCTCATGCAGTTATACGGCGCAGGTGTTGTCAATGGTTTGACTTGCTTCCGTATGAGTTTCTCTCTCTTGTGACAATTGGTGTTGAGGTTGATAGGGTATAGCGTGATGATCCAACTGATTAGATATGGGTGTTATAGGAGACAGTTGGTGATAACAAGGACATTACACGACACTATCCTTGGGATCCTGGTGGAGTGGTGTATTCGTCGTTGTTGAGATTGCTTGAGGACAAGCAATTTTAGGGAGGGCAGACTGTAATGTCCTTGCTCTAGTTAGTTCTCAGGAGCAATTGAGTTAGCCTATCTCTTGGACCCTTGTAGGCTGACAGGATTTGGTTAGAGGGTCAGTAGCCTTATTTGGTGGGTTTTGTCGTTTCCATCCTTTGAGTTTAGTGATTGGCTCACAGTAGGCCTTGGCAGTTTAGTGATTGACAGCTTCTGATGGCACGCCAATATGTTGAGTTATGAGCGAGATATTAATATTTTAGTGGATTAAAGTGTTTTTAATTTATTTGACGAAATATTATAAAGTCAACTTGATTTTATAATAAAGTGATCACTTAAATTTATTTAAGTGAAAATTTAAAGCACTTTATTGAAATATTTCATAAAGTGATTAATTAAATCACTTAAAGTTGGGTGCCCAAGTATTTAAGTGGGAACTATTGAAAAGTGACTTAAATATATTCTAATATATTTAAATGGCATAAAAGTGGCATCACTACTTGGGATGCGTGCCTTTTAGTCTTATAAGGCAAAGCAAAGCAAATTAAAACTCATTATTGATTATTTGACATTTCTCTTTGGCTTTTGCTGAGCTTGGTTTTTTGAGACAAGGGTTTTCAGGAGATTATTATCTTTGGAGAGCAACAATTCTTCACAGATTCGTGATTGTGAGACTGTGAAAGATCAGTTGAATGATTGCATCGATGGGAGCTTCATCCAAAAGTTCTACAGTATTTCAACAGAGTTCTTTGGTTAGTTTGTTTTAGAGGTTTCAATAATTGACAGAGGGTTTGAGAGTTTGGCGTCTTCTTTCCTCTGGAAGACAAGTTCTTTTTTCATGGCCATACCTTTTATGTTGTAGCCGTACTTTCTTCTTTAAGTGCATGGCTCATCTGGCAAGGGCATGTGAGTATCTTGATGCAAACGCCTTCCTTTTTGGGAGTTTCTCTGCTTCATCATTGGCGCCTAGCTTCTACAACTCTTTTGCCTCAGTTTCCAGGCTGGAGAAATCATTCTATTGTCTTCTACATTTGGATTTGTCAGTTTTCATCATTCTTGGCTGGAAAACTGGAATATTTTCTTAATAAAATAATCTAGAGCATTTCGGGTATGTCTAACATATGCAATCTCTTTGTTACGGTTATTTAATACCTTCTGCACTTTCATTTTGTCAATTTTAGCTCAAATCTGAGTTTTATAAGCATTTATATGTTGTATGCCCCTTCTCTTCTGTCTAGAAACTTTCTTTAAAAAACTTAAAAACACAAGAAGATAAACAAAATACTACAGGGGTTTAGTTGGAGCCACCTGGGCTCATCACATCCTATAAAATAGGAAACCCTAATTTCCATTTCTATTTAGCCTACAGGTTTCCGAAAATAGGCTAATTCCCTTTGTAGAGTGTAGAGCTAAAATGGGGACATTACATTTGGCTGTGAAGAGTGTTGCTGATTAAAGCAGGTCAATCGCAGTGTTCCTTGCTGTTGACAAGTTGAGACATGATGTAAAATGTCCATGGCTGAAACTTGTGTGCTTCTACTTGACCCGTGACATGGTTGAGTAGAGTAATCATGATAGCATACTCATCCCTGAATTCTCCACGTCCATCGTTCCTTGGCAAATTGTTTTGTTTCTCTTTGAGCCACCTTTTTGCCATTCTTTTCTAACATTGTTCTTTTCGCGTGTTAAACGCCTTTTCACATTCTTCTACTGACACAATCAAGTTGCTTGCACATGGTGGAATAGCAAACCACCTTTCTATGTCCTTTGGCTTGAGGCTGCAAATTGTTTGCCCATCTACTGACTGGATTTCCCATGAAGTGGGGTTGTAATGCTTGACACAAGCAATTACAAACTCGATATTTTGTGCTGAGATGGGGAAAGAGGCTGCCTTAAGTAACCCGAATTGTTCAATATTTTGAATTGTGATGGCGTCTACGCTTGTTAATTTGTCCAAATCAATCACCGGATGCACTTGATGCAAGTCGGTGTTGAGTTTTCTCACGAAGTCGTGAATCAAGACTGATTTGGTCTTCAATTCGACTTGAGAGAACTGCATACTGAAAAATTGGAAGAATGATCGGGAACACAACTATGCTTGAACAACTTTTCACAGAGGCTAAAAATAGTTTCATCGAGAGGCAATTTTTTCGAAAAATTCAGAGATGTGGGTTTTATTGAGAACGTCTTTTTGAATGAATCCAAAATGTCAAATTTTCAAAAAAATGACTTTTTCACAAACATGCAAGAAGCCCTCAGATGTAGAGGTAGTGAGGCAGTTTTTTTCCGGAAAGTTCTGAGAAGTGGGTTTTGTAGGCACCTGTGTGCTGAATAAACCTAGTTTGTCTGCTTTTTGAAAAGGATGATTTTTTAGAAACCCTAAAAAATGGAAGCAGCAGGGGAATTTTTTTTTTAAAAATTGGCACGTGGATTTTTTGGCCAATCTTGTGCTGAATGAAGCTAGAAGGTTAGATCTGTGAAAATATTGATTTTGCTTGAACATGCAAGAAACCCTAAGATAGAGGTAGAAGAAGCTGTGTGCAAATTTTTCCAATCTTGGAGAAGATTGAAAAGAAGATAACCTAGAATGGTAGAAGTTGAAGATTATGAATTGCTGCCTCTGAAAAATGATGCCTGGAGATATGAACTCTGGAAAGATGTCCTTCTGTGCAACCTGATCTTGAAAATATGAAGAACATTGAAAACCTCTGTCATTTGATCCTTCAAATGCCATAGAGAATAAATTTCTGGGTTTGGCGTTTGGAGTCAACTTGTAGAAGTAATGAAAAAGGACACCCAAATGCTTAATAAATAGACTTTGGCAATGGAAGCATCGTTAGGGCGTCAAAACCTTGATTTAGGAGTTATTTGGCGTGATTGGCTGTTAATTGGAAGAATCCCCCAAATTTTGGGACGTTTTGAGGAAGAGAAAGTCTTCAAAAATTGTGAACTCAAGTTGACTTGGGCGCCACCTCAAGATTAGGCATCCAAGTTTGCCAGTGTTAGAATATTTTTGAAGATTTTCAAGTTTTCCTTGATAAATTGCCTTTGTTTGACCCTTGATTTCTGATGCCTGATTGATCCTGAGGTTTAGCTGACAGTCTAAGTTGCTGAATCGGGTATGGGTACAGATACGGGTATGTGGGTACGATATGTCGGTTCGACAATTTTTTTTTAGGGGGTTGGGTATGTTTGTACAAAAAGCATATAAAAATCATAGATATATCATATATACATATTTGCAACCCTAAAAAGTAAAAACAAGAATTAATTATATTAATATAATATTTATTATAATATTTACATCTATTATTATATTATATTAATATTAATTTATTAAAATATTAATATAAATTAAACTAAAAAATAAAATTAAAATATTAATAAATACAAATACAAATACAAATTATTTATATCATGAATAAATTAATATTAATAAATTATATTTATGTTAACTAATAATAATTTAATAAACAATATATTATAATAATCATTATAAAACAATAATAATTATAAATCAATTAATATTGATAAATTATATTATTTTATTAATTAATAATAATTTAATAAAAAATATTATAATAATCATTATAAAACAATAATAATTATAAATCAATTAATCTTAATAAACTATATTATTATGTTAATTAATAATAATTTAATAAACAATATATTATAATAATCATTATAAAACAATAATAATTATAAATCAATTAATATTAATAAATTATATTATTATGTTAATTAATAATAAATTAATAATCTAATAAACAATATATTATAATAATGATCATAAAACAATAATAATTATAAATCAATTAATATTAATAAATTATATTATTATGTTAATTAATAACCATATATTATAAATTATAAATGATACAAAATTTTAAAATTTAAAAGTTAAACCTTAATTAAACACTATCAAATGATTATTAATAAATTTATTTTTAATATTTTAATTTTTAAACTGTTTAGAAAATAAAAAAACCAAAAAAAATGAAACGGAAATCCTACTGGAGGAAAAATAACCCAAAGTGTGACCTGTGCCTACAACTCGATCTCTGCCTATAACTCATCCTCCGCTTGCAATTTGTTCCCTTTCGCCTGCAATCAAAATATGAAGAGAATCCTTTGGAAATCAAGGAAAAACCTTTAAAATACATTTGTTGTAGTCGGGAATGTAGGGAAAATAAATGCTTCGAATCTCAACAAAAAAACCCGTGAAAATGTTTTTAGGTTTTTTCCTTCTAGAATCGCATCAGAAGCGCCACGTTGACCCGAGATATGTTGGAATACCTTAGGACAAAACCAAAAACGTTTTAGAGATGGAAAACACGAATCTTATCCGATTCTATAGAGTTTTTTGCATGTATCCAATTCCGACATGTACCGTACCTGGAATTGGCTGCTAATCCAAGCGATTCAGTAACTTAGCTGACAGTCTCACTATTGAGTGTGATCAAATCTGAGATCATCTTGGGAGTTGCAAACCCTGAAAAGTGGTTCTGGTGGCTCAAATTTCTAGGCGCCTTCTTGAGATAAGGTGGTTTTGTTTGCTAGTGTTAAATCAATTTTTAGATGATTTTCAATTTGTTACGACCCAGTGCGTAAATTAAAAACTTTCCCATTTTCACTTTAAACATGTAAAAGTAACATATAACAAAGATATTACAATAAATTTCTTCCTTTCTTTATTGATAAACATGTACAAGTTACAATATGTTTCCTCATGAATTTCATTTTCATTGCAAATATAAATCAGAGTTAAAAAGGAATACAGTTACATACATAGCTCGTAAGCTTTTGCACAAATAGAAGTAAGAAGGTCCAGGAGTCCGTCCTTTCAAATCTTGGTACATCGGCCGTTGCTGTGGAGGAGAAACATCACTCGAGCGCTTTTCCGCCAACCACGGACTTATAATGCGGTCCCCCGCACGATCATTTTGCAATGAACGGCCCTCCCTTCGAAGAAGAGATTGGTAGGGTATCCTTTAACGATTACCAACTGAGCATAGTGTGTGTCCTACTCAACTAGAACCTTGCTATTTCACAATCTCGATCTAGTACTCGGATCACAATGAACTGACAGTGAAGTCTCAACTATCTCACATCTAGGTGGATGTCGTGCCTTTCACTACTTTGGCCAAAGTATTCTCATTCAGTACTTCGAATGAAGGTCATCTATCATAAACACTACTCAGGGCCGATTTGACTTAAGGCTTCCTTACTCTACGCATAGGTTTTGTCCTTCAATGGATGAATTCGTCATCCCAGACATCCTACAATCATACGAACCTACTAGAAATGAAAACAGTATTCAAGCGTCTTGTATCAATTCCTCCTAACTAGGAACTCTTTATCCTAGGAGTACTTAACTTGTCTCAGTTATCCCTATAACTTAAGCTAAAAGACTTCACTTGATTCTGCCATCATCTCGATCCTAGTAGCTAATAAGTATGTTTACGTATTCCCACATATAGAGATCATACACAACATGCAAAAACCATTTTAAAATGCAAACAAATCCTTCTCTTTTATCTTTTTCATTATTTCGTTCTAAAGCAAGAGAAACATTCTAATCCCTTAAGCTTTTTACTCCTATATTCCCTTTTTCACAATTCCCCTAATCATTGAATCCTTTTCACATTTTCTTCTTAAATGATTTGTTTTAATTATTCATCAAAACAGTTCTTCTCTATTAGAACTAATTGAAATCAGCCATCACAAAATCAAAATGGAAACAATACTTCAATAAAAATTATAAACTAGGAAGATTCATGCCTGATTCTAGAGCTTCTCCTTCCAAATTTGCTTTTCTAGATCCTCCTTCAAATAAGCTTCAAGGTTTCAGCTAAATATGGCTTCTTTTATGAAAGAATTTCACTCTATAGTGAACTCCTATAACTTCTTCTCACAGACGTGCTTCCACCACTCAATTCCTACTCAGCTATACAAATACCTCACTTTAAACTCAAATGACTTAATTCACTGTGACTGGTAAATGCTGGAAATAATTTACTGTGCTTATCAAACTCAGCAATATGGGAAAACTCAGGCAATACAATGGAATGGATATGAAATGAAAACACTAAACTCAGATTGCTCTCAAAAGGTGAGTTCACAATGAATGGAAGGGCGTCATTATATAGGGCCGAATTGAAACAGTTTTCCACTTAAGAAGGCATGTTCATTGACAGCAAAGTGCCCAGAAATGGTCAAAATGATAGATGGCGGATTCTTTAAACCCTTAGTCATCAGATTGAAGATGATTCGACCAGTTTATTGACAGCAAGAGGAGAATAATTCAAAACGCATATGGAGAAATTGACAGCAAGAAGTTTATTTCATTTCGAATTTGTTTCAGACTGTTAAAAACGTGACAACTCTCAACTGGCGCGTTTTTACAGTTAGGTTAAATGCCAAGTTTCATTTCTGACTTCTTCCGTGCTCAAATGGCGTACAGATTTCATTTTATTCACCAAGCAAGAGATGAATCGGCCATTTTCAGACGTCTGGCCCTAGTCGCGCGGGTTACCTGCGCGTTCTTCATTTTCCTTATTTCATTTTCGCGTTTTTTCTTCTCTATTTCGACTTTGTAAATCTTCAATATTTAAATGACGTTTTCAAAATAAATATGTTGCATTTGCTAAAGCTCAGAATTGAATTTCAACGGATTCATTAGAGAAATCCGCGATTTAGAGAAATTCGCGAATTTCCATTTTCTTTATGATTTACATTCGCCTTTTATAAAAGTGTTTCAAATGTTTAACTTTCTTTTCATTTGATTTTGTTAATATATTTGGTATACTCTATTAAAATACTTATATAATATAGTTTATGTATAATTATTTAAAATATCAATTTAAATAATATTATATACATTTTAAACTATATTATATTAATATTTTAATATAATACTAAATATATTGAAATACTTATCTTTATACTAATACACATATATTCATTTACATTATACGTTAAACATGTAAATTAATATATATGAATTCGTATAATTTCAGAGGCAAGATATCATTACAATATATAATTCATTTATCTCGTTAGCCGTGGGTATGTATACTTGTATATATATCTGTATATATACTACATGTATAAGTATCCATAAATACATTTATATCGACACATACGTATGGCATATCCATCTGCTTAATACGTTTGTATCGACATGAATGTACTTATGGGTACTTGTACATATCGTATTCGTATGTACAAATACACATATCCACCTCTAACCAGAACTTATCATTTATAAGGTTATACTGGCAAGCATCACTTGTTTACATATTCAGAAGAAGACACGACTCCTAATGATACTAGTCAAACCTACGGATGACTTACCTTTAACCAGAACAATGACTTAGCTTACACAGTTCTAAGGTTTGTGTGTGTATGTTCAGTTTGGTATTCGTTACTGTTTACCCGACCAAGTTCCTCCCCGAATGATGTCTCTCCTCTGTCCAGAGGATCAGTCTTCGTACTTGCACATCATGACATGACACCGGCAGTCATATGCTCATAACAAGGTAAAAACATCTCACAAGTTAGAATAATATTATTCCATAATTGTTTGCAATATTTAATCAAGACAAAATCATTTAGAAGTAACAATCAAATGAAACCATCATTTAAACAGGACTCATTCATTTAATAACGAGATCAACCATGTTTTATTCATCATCAAGATTCAAACATTACATTCAATGGCCCTATACAATAGTAGCTATAATATCGGGATGTAACACAATTTCTTCAATTTGACCTCTCGTGCATTGATCTGCAGTTGTCGATGATTGATGATTCCCGTGGAATGGATGTTGAATCCATCGTGAAGCTGGAGGAATTCCAGAAAGGATGACTAGTTTTGCAAGCTCTGAAAACTGATTCCGAGGGCTCAAAAGTCTGGGCGCCCTTGGCTGACAGGGGTGCTTTTGTTCTTTTTTCACTTTGCAACTCTTGACGAAATGTTCTAGTTTGGTCTTCGTTGTCGGATGTTTGACTACTTCGATGAATCTACTGACGGACTCTTCGCGAAGACTGATCAACTCTGAGGAGGTCTCCTTGGAAGTCATGAAGCCTGAAAGCAGCATTTGATGCTTCAAAAAGTTGGGCACCTTTTGCTAGCAGGGTGTTTTTTCTTCTTGACTTAGCTATCTAAGTTTTCCAACTTTTCCTTCATTTTGGGTGTCCGTTCGATCTTTACTTGCCAATGTTCGTTAGGTCTTTTGAGTTGGCAGATGGATTCATTGTGGAGCTAGATTGAATTTGAGGAGGGCTTGCTAGAGATTGTGAAAGCTATAAACTGAAAATGGTGCTTCAAAATCATGGGCGCCCCTAGCTTGCAGGGGCGCTTTTTCAGTTATAGACTTCATCAATTTTGAGTTTCTTGGCTTTTAACATTTCTTGCTTGATCTTTGTCTGTGAGTGTTTGATCAATCCGGTGAACTGGATGTTGGATTTATCACGAAGTTGGGAGAATTTTGAAGAGAGCCCCCAAAATTGCAAGTCTTGATAAATGCATTTGAGCCTTTGAATTCATGGGCGCCCCTGGCCTACAGGGGCACTTTTTCCTCTAGTGTTAGCAACTCTTTGAAGATTTTCACCTCTTCACACTTCACGTTCACCGTCTTGTTGATTGCGTTGTTGACAACGTGACCGCGTTCACGTTGTGATTGCTTTCATCATTCTGCGTGCACGGACATTTGAAAATTTAGCCAAGGCATTGACTGCTAGGCATCTCCCTTGAAACAAGGCATGCATGCTTTTCCAGACTTAGTTTATTTTTTGCATTTTTCAACTTTTGAAATTCCCCTCCGCCGTTCACCATATTTGAGCATCTTTTGCCATAGGTTGTTCTGTGCAACATTTGAAGCTTAGATTCTGACACCTTGTACTAGCCATCCTCCATTGTTGACCTCAGAGGTCCTAACTTTTCTCTTGAAAAAGTGAAATAGACCCACCAGAGCAAAATTGACTTTTTCATGATTCTGACTAGACCAGTGCGATCGTGACGAAAGATTAACCTATCAAAATCATTTTGAGCCATTTCTAGGAAGATCCTATTTTTAGGGTTTTTCTAAAAATAGGGCCTGAAACCCTAATTTCAAAATTTTCAAGATTTTTCTAGTATCATTTGGACAATAAACCCAAAAAAACTGATGATCCGTTTGTTGTTAAGAGATTTCTAAGAACAACAAATTGCCATTTTTAGAGACTGACTTTTGTTGACTTTTGACGACAATTTTACAAGATTTGGACCATTTTATATCAAAATGCCTTAATGAAGCGAAAAGTTTATTTTGGGTACAACAAGACCTTAGTGCCCTAGTATTGAAGTACCTACTATAAGGGCTGCACCGTTTAGGATGTAGGGCAAGGCAATGTAAATTTTATATAACTTTTTAATATAAAGGGAGCTGATCCCAAGTCAGCATCTTGTGCATCTATCTATCTATATAATTCGGAAAATCATCCAATTGTCATCAATGTTCTACTCGATTGCATTCTTTGATGAGTATAGATTGCATTGTATATGATTTTTAATTCTTTGATGCAAAATCTAAAAAATAGTATATATAATTCAGCAAATAATCCAGTTATCAATGTTCTACTATATTGCATTGTATATGATTGTTATTTCTTTTGCAAAATCTAACAAAGAGATTAGCGAGTATAGATTGAGGTGGGGAAATTAACAATCTATAGTAGTGGAATATATACTGAAATGCATTTGTGCACTAATTTGAATGTATACTAACTTTATTTATATATATTAATCTGGATACATACTTAAATGGGCTGGATAAAAGTTAGGGATTATGGGATGATTTTATTATTTTTTGACCTTTTAACTACAATGTGATTCACACCAATTTTTTATTTTGTTTAATGTGTTCCCAGGGGGTTGAGTTAGCAATAGAGGAAATCAAAAAGGCACTTGATATCCCTCAAGAGGAGCATTATAAAATTGTGCAAGAGCTTGAAAATCATTTCAGGTTTGTTCCTGTTGCTGCTATTTTCTCTTACTTTTGTTACCATATTAGTGAAAATTCTTTATTTCTAGGACAGGTTCTGCTTACTAAACTCTGATGTTTACAGATATTAACAATCTGCAGATCAAAACCCGTACAATTTGTGGAATGTACCATTTCTCTAAAATTTTGCATTTTAGTCTAGACATATGCAATTCTTCCTTTTAGACATCTAACAAGTCTCATAGCATTCTCTCAACCCTGTTTATGTTCAATGAATTGCTCATTCCAACAAGCTGTAATGTTTTATCTTCATACATTTTAAAAGTTATTTACTACCTGAAAGTAAACTACATTTCAATCTGGCGACTTATTTTTTTCAAGAGACATTTCATGGATGCATTTTAATCAGTTGATATGAAATGTGATTAGACAGATACAAGTAGAAGCTTATAAAAGGGCAGAAGTTGATGGAGATCATTATGGAATGAATATGGATGTAATATTCTCACCATCTCTTTTTGATGCATGTGTAACATTTATTGTTTATCTTGTTTTTGGTAATAAGTTAAAGCTGCTGGGATTGTCTGAATACTTTAATCTAGATAAAGAGTATTTTCAGTTAACATTTTAATTACATTCAGCATTTTTGGTTTCTATCTCTTCTATATTTCTTGTAGGGATAATATATAATGGTAAAATTTCCCATTTATTTAAATGTTCCTTTTTACATTTTTTTATAGCACTCTAATCTTGATATTTCATTTTAGGAGGATGAAGGTGAAAATTCAAAATGTTACAATCAGAGTATTGTAGGAAAATATGCTTGGATAAAGTGGGCAGCAGATGGTAAATTTAAGAAGGTTCTCATCATTGACTATGATTTGGAAAATGTATGTGTATTTCTCTTCATTTGTTCTTCAACTTTCTTCATTTCTATTTTGCCTCGATTCTTCATATTTGGCTTTGTACATTATAACAAAGGTTTGTGATAAGTTGATATTATATTTCATTGAATTTAGCTTTGATCAAGACATACTTGTAACTTAAGTTATAATGAATCAATTCATATTTTACATAACATATATTTGTAATTTTTCAAATTTTGACTAGAGTATCGACTTTCAATACATGTAGACCATACAATTTTCTTTGATGATTTGCTAGTTTGTAGCTTGATTTTCCTCAAGTTACTAAAGTTCTTTGTTAAGTAAAAAATTGAGTTAGTGTTTCCACTATCTTTAGATTCATCCTAAGTTGCCAAATCAGGTATGGGTATGAGTACGGGTACGTGGGTATGATACGTTGGTATGGTGGATTTTTTGGGGAGAATTGGGTACGCTCTGGGTATGTCCCTACTAAAACGTATATAGTACAAAATTCGATGATTAAGCACAAGGATAAATTAGGCTTATTTTATAATCATGTAGTCACTATGAAATGGCCCCAATTCCGGCATGATCACCCAGTAGAGAGAGAGTTAGCCTATTCATCATTCTCGTAGGCTAATTTATTTGATAAGGGAATAAAATAAAATAAATTATTTATAAAGTTGTGTAAATAAAGTAAATCATAAGGATGACTTTATTTTAATTAATTTAATTAAAGTGACTAAGATAAAAAATAAAAAATATTAAAAGTCACTTTATTAAATATTTTTACCAAGGAGTTGGGTGAGTGGAATATTAACAAATTTTTTTTTAAAAAATTAAATAAAAAATATTATATTAAATTCGAATTTGGATGCCCAATCTTGTGGAGATGGTCAGCCTATTTGGAAAAATAATTTATAATAGGCTTGTATAATAGAGGTGCTTGGAATGCATTTCATTATCATTGAGCATACTTCATTTCTGATTGAGTTTTCGATCTTGGCTGCAACGAAAGTTGAGCATAGGACCAAGGACGAAAACCCTTGTGTTCAAGATGAGTTGGACAAAAACCTAGCTCATTTGTGGGTGATTTCGTGATGCGAATCATTGTGTGCTTCATTGTTATTCAGTGTTTAAGAGGAGTAGATTTCTATATCAGATTTTCAGATCAGCATTTGAGGAGGGTTTGTTGGCAAGCTTTTGGAGGCATATTGATTAGGGTTTTGCCCCAGGAATTGAGCGCCACCTTCTGTAAAATTCACCCTTAATTTTTTTCAAATTTTGACCAACACAATATCAAAACAAACACCATTGATTAGTGTTAGTTCTAAAGATAACCAGCTTGCAAAGTAACCCTTCACCAAGAATGTTCACCAAGATCCCAATGTGGGCGAGGTGATAGCATATGGTGTCGGGGATCGTTAGCAACTGGAAAGAAATACAAAGCTACTAGGTGGCTAGCCGACCATGATTGAAAATTAATGCTGGAAATACAAGTAGGCGGATAACCGACCATAAGCTCAACCACTTATTCAGTGGGAGCAACTAATTACAATTATTATAAGGTGGCAAGCCGACCATGAATCCGCTCTGCCATTGATTCAGTGGGGGGAATTATTAAATTTAAAGTGTTGGAAATTAAAAGCTTCAACCACTTATCTAGTGGGAGCTAAATACAAAATTAAATTGCAGCAATGAATAAATAGCTGTTAGTACTACTAAACCATCTTTACAAAATAGAGTTTCTAGTGCAAATACATCGAAATATGCTTCCAAAACTACAAAGAGTTAGAGTAATAAACCTCTAACAATTACAACATAAGAATGATATGAAATTGAGCTCAAACTAGCATTATAATAAAATTCAACAAGTCTGATCAGAAACAAGTATAAAAAATTAGACCAACAAGTCCAAAATTTACCAAAATGCTCATAACTCTCTCCAAGCACCTCCGATGAAGATGAAACTGAATGCAAACAGAAGCTATGAGCTGGGAAATCAAGTACCAAAGGAGCAACCATGCCAAATAGCTTTGGATTAGTTATGCACGCTTTCTAAAACAGCCACAGTGAAACCCCAATCTCCAAGAAGGGGTGACCAGCTCTAGAAATTCAAAGACATGACCAAAAAATCTGAAACCTTGTGCAAAGGGATGCCCTAGCAAGGGAAGAACATAGAGCCAATACCCAAAATGAAAGAAAATTCACCCATAGAGTTATGAATGAAAACATGCTACAGCCATACTCAAACCAGCAACATTAAAATCAGATTATACTACAATTTGAATTCATAAATAAAAAATAAACTCAATGTGCACTCTTGGATGAAGCATAGTCTTCAAAATCTAGCTAGGTACTGTCTTGCAAGTACGAAACTGAATGGATGGAGCTAGGAGGTATGCTTTCCTCGAAGCGAGAGCTCTGAATTCATTTCAGTAGCATTTTGATACAATAAACCATAATGAATACCAAATGATGGAGCAAAGGCCTGTATTTATAACACTTTTGAGGTGACTCTTTGAATTCCTTCTTTTCCCTCCAAGAATGGACGCCCAAGATTTTGAATAATTACGTTGATAGACGTAACTCTACAATGGTAGCATGACATATAGGTGGTCAGAAAATCCGTGAAAGAAAAACAAAAATCTACTTTCTATTTTCATGTGCAATGATTTTTTATTATTTTTTTCAATTATCTTAAAAGTCCACATGATTTTTTATTGATTTTTCCAATTATTTAAAACTAAGTAGCGATTCGGGTTCGGGTTGAGGTTAGGTTATTTGGTTATTAAAAAATTTTTGGGGGTAGGGTTGGAATATCACATAACATCATATATGCAACAAAACCACCATAAACTTGAATGTCATTTAAAACATGCATGATAAATATTCATTGTTCAAACTTCAAGTTCAATATTACAACACTTTTAAAGTTTTAATCATCCATCATCATATCAATGCCAACATTGACATTAGATGAAGTAGGAAGACTAGATGAATCACAAGTAGTGCCAATGGCACCATCACTAGCACTAGTATTGTGCCCATGCTCCTGTTGGATATCCGACTCCTCATATGCAATATGGTGGGAACTGCAAGCATCCAAGTCAGTATCCTCTGGCACTATATCCCACAACTTCGTCTCCCCTTCCTTGTAGTCAGGTTGTTTGTGTGAAAGGAGACGCAAGTTGGAATGCACATATACTAAGTTCTCCGCTTTTTTTGAGAGCAATTTATTGCGCTTTACTGAGTGGATGAAAGAATATGTGCTCCAATTCCTCTCAGATGCGGATGAACTAGCAACCTATGAAGACAAAGTAAACAATTAAAAAATTATAAATGAAATTATGAAACTTTTAAAACTAAAATATGAAAATTTATTAAACTTGTGATAAAATTTTGATTGCAAGGGGCTGCAAATTTTGGAAGTATTGTCCATGGAAGTACCACCAACTATGAGCATCCTTTAAGAACCTATCACGGGAGGCATCAACATCTAGATGATTTGAGTGCACAAAATCAGTGAACTCATTCGTGACTACACTTCGCAAATCTTGATCAGGGAAGAGTCTCACAAATGCTGCCTTGTACCCTTCAGCCACTTCTAAATCTCTATATGGAGGAAGCCTTCTGGCTGTGAAAGAAGCTGACTGCTGTAGTATTTTGGAGTCAATGCAAAGGCAAGAAGGTGTAATGGAGTTGTCATTTTGTTCCATCTTTCTTCAACAATTGTTTGCACTTGTTTGAAGAAAGTCTCTTCAGGGTCTTGCTCTCTTGCATTTATGGTGCACTTGATCTTCTCAAGCATTGAGTCTATACCATCATATATTTGTCCAATGCATGGCTTGTCCATGTCAGTATAGCGAATCATACTCAAAATGGGCTCGGTGAAGCTAAGGAGATACTCCACACGATCCCACCATGAGTCATCTAATATCATGCTCTTAATTCTTGTTGCTCTTTCAGTGCTGCTTTGCCTCCATATAGACCAATTGGTGCTAATCACCATGCTAGAAAGTGCTTGCCTAACTTTCACAAGTCGTCTCAAGACGATTGTATTAGAGGCAAAGCGGGTTTCTGCAACCTATTGCAAATTAAAAAAAATAATTAATATTTAAAAATAAACTTTAAAGAAGAATTTAAATTAGATTGAACAATCAAATTATGAAAATCAGAAAATGACAAATGTAAATATTACTTCTCTTACCTTCAATAGCTCCAATTTTGAAAATGTTCTAAAGATCCCTTGAGACAAGTGGTGGTTGGTGACGAACATCTAATGTCCTCAGCCTCAGTATACAATTGTTTGATCCATTCAATTTTATTCCCAATCTTTTGCAGCATAAGATTGAGTGAATGGACCGCACAAGGTGTCCAAAAGATATGTGAATATCTTTCCTCAACCAACAACCCTGCAGCTCTACAATTCTTCACGTTGTCCGTTACAACTTGAACAACGTTGCGGGCTCCCACTTGCTCAATGGCTGCAATAAGAATATTAGCAATAAATTGCCCATCTTTTACTTGCCCCTCACAATCCACGGCTTTCAAAAACATTGCCCCTTTAGGGGACACCGCTATGACATTGATCAAAGGCTGATTTTTTGAGTCCTTCCAACCATCTGAAACAATGGACACACCTGTCTCAACCCATAAATCTCTTATAGGCTTCAATGCATCTTCAACCAACTCAACCTCCTTTTCCAATAAAGTGCTACGCACCTTCTCATAACCCGGGCCCTTGTACCCTTTTGAAGCTTCATTAACCGCTCTCAACATCTCTTTCCAATATGGAGAACGAACAACATTAAAAGATAATCCATTGGCATATATGCATCTTGCTACACATTGGTCGGCAAGGGCTCTACTCTCATTTTGAAATGCAACTTCCAAAGGTCCCTTTGCTCTCTTGTTTGCAAAAGGTGGTGCACTTTGAGCTTGAAGATTTGGAATGGCCATAAATGGGTGGTCTTCTACCACAATATTGGGATTGGGATTAGATGGGGGCTGCATTCCCTTTGATTTTTTTTTTAACAAAGGGTGATTTCCTTTTTGGGCTTCCCATTGATCTGCTGCTTCTTGCTCCATAATGTATTTTGCAACTGTCTCAGGTGAATAGGGGCATCTTTTTTTCCAGGGCAAGGCGAGATGCCTTTTCCACTTATGCCACACAAATGTGCTTTCACCCTATGGTATGAACTAGAATATGTAACTTCACACCCATTGCATTTCCAAACATAACCACCACCACCTGGAATCTGTCTTATCATTTCAACATACTTCCATAGAGGAGAATTTGCATTTGTTTTGAACTTTGGGTTTGGTTTAGCTACGGAGCCGGAGGTAGAACCCATTGACATTGTGATTCCTATGGCAATTTGTTTTGCAAACAACACATTCAAAATTTGAATGAAAACAAAATATAATAATTTTTAAAAAATTAAAACCTAGCTCTTTTGAATCTTGCACAATGTATACATTCATAGAAGAACATAAAACAAACAGAAGAAAAACAAAGTTTATGTTTGTAAAACAAAAAAAAAAAATGAGAAAAACTTACCTCTTTGCAAAAATATTCTTCAACAATCTTTGTGGCAGCCAATGAACACTTGCAAATCTATAGGAATGGCAATGCAATCGTTTGTAGAAGCTTCAACGATCAATATTCAACTCCTTTTGTCAATCCAACAAGTTAAAATAAGAACTCAGCCTCTTGGAATGAAAATGCTTGTTTGCAAATCAAATGAATAAAAATGAGGTAGTTTAGGTGTTTAAAGTGTTTTAGAGGTCACTTTTAGGGTTCCCTTGGGCGTGGGTCAAAGTCAAACTGAAGAAAATATTAAAAAAATGCAAAAAGCTTTTTAGGCTTGGCTCGTCGGTTCTTCTTGGGTTCCCTCGGGTTCGACCAGGTTACTTTCGGGTTAGCTGGGTTCTTCACCGGTGAACCCGGGCACATAAAGCATGAAACACAGTGAACCCATAAACGGACTAAGACCTTGAACTGCTGCCCGAACCAGGACCCGAGGACCAACCGAACTAAGTGAACCCGAGCTACTTAGATTTAAAAGTAAACATATCACAAAATTCTATTTTCATTGTTTAATTACTAAGTTACCGGTTCGGTTTTCGGGTTCGAGAACCTGGTTCGCCGGTTCGGGAAAATTTTGTTTTGGGTTGGGTTCGTTTTGGGTTCGGTAATACAAAAACATATAAAAATCAGAAATATATACATATTTGCAGCAATAATTAAGTTCAGTATACACCACCATATTAATAGTCAAATAACATAGCAAAAATACACCACCACTTTATACTCAAATGTCATAGCATGGACCAAAAACCATCAGACCTAGAGTCCAAAATCCTTCAAGAAGGCCAGGAGACACCCCATCTACTAACACCAACAATAGCATCGGAGCCCATGTCTTCACTTTTCAGCTTGCCACACCAACCATCACCAGCAACCACTTCTTGCTTCAGCATCAACTCCCTGTTGCACTAGGATTATAGAGACTTTCAAATTTAACACCATGAATAATTTTAGACCTTTTCATGGCCCAATTCAGCATACCTCTAAGTAAAGACAACAATCTATGAGACACCAACAGATATTTGATCACCAGTCGTAGATCCTGGCAGAAGGAGGTAAGCTCCTCAATATCACCAATAATTGCTGAAACCCCCTCTTTCAAGCCATCGATTTTTGACTCAAATGCCACGGTAATAGATGGAGTTGATGCACCAATGCCTTCTCTTCATCTTCTGCATTAGGGTCATCATCTTCTTCCACTTTTGCTTGCTCTGGAAGGAGCAGAAGAAGTTCAACCCAGTTCCTAACCTCTTTTGAAGTGATTGCTATTTCCAATTTGGCACAGAAATCTGCCACAATTGTCCATCCTAGTTGTCATCCTAGACCTCAAACCGGTAATTGATTTGTCCAAAAGCATTTTGGTGAATGCAAACCATGTTGACCCTGTAATAGGCACCTGAAAGTGAATTTTTTTATCAATGGTTCACAACTTCAAAGCACAAACAATCGGGAAGGCCTTATGATCGTCGACAAACCTCCTATAGAAAAATGATCCATATAATTAGTATCATCTGTAGTTTGACTATTATTGACATGTTTTGTATGAGAAGTATTTTACTTCATGTCTATTATCTATGCACTTAATCATAATGTCCACAGGAACAAAAACTATCCTTGGTACCTCAAACCGGTTATCACCAACATGAGCTTTTTATAATGATATGTGTCAATGACTGTGAGGCTTCTCTTTGCCACTAAACTGTAATTTTACCTTTTATCTAAGACAATGGTAAATCTCATGACTTTTATTGTCTCTACAATGGTAAATTCTTCGGGTTAAAAAATGGACCACAGCGGACCTCTGATCGAGGGTTTTGAACCCATAGTGAAATCAAACCGGGGCATATTTGATCGAATCGGACCTAAATTTTGAACGGACCAAACCAGATCGTGCAGGGGCTTTGACGAACCCGTGCATAAGTTTAATTATGATAGCTTTTGTTTTTTCCATCTAATAAGTCAATGATTTTTTTATTTGTTTTAAGTTTGCTAATTGAAAAAATAAACAACTTGATATCTTTCGATGTATTTTATATAAATTATCTTGAAGATATATATACTAGTAATTTTTCAAATAAAACATTTTAATCTCCACACTCTCCAAGGTGTCCAAGGCAAAAAGGCAATTATTTAACCTTTAAAAAATATTAAATACCTCACATGAGGCGTCCACCCTTAAAGTCCACCTTTTAAAACATCATTAAGTCATTACTCTAGGCCAAGGGGCCAAAAATTATAATAAGATATTAAATGACTTAAATAAATCATTTTACCACAATGAGCCTCAAAATGCTGAAAACCAAATATACCCAAACTGCTTTGCCCGAAATGGAAATTGCACTAGACTATTGAACTGCTGCCAACCGGAGCACTACCAAAAATAGAACTTACTAAAAATAGTATACTGCTAAAAATAGTAAGTTGTTCCAAACTCATTTTAAGCACAAACTAGGCAATCATCGTGACTTACTGAAAATAGTAAGTGCCAGAAAAGGTTGTCAGATGGAGATGCATGTTACACCATTCTAAAGCTCTCTAAAAAGCCAAAAAACCCCAAAACCTTTCGTGCATGCAAAGTATCTGTCAGAAATGCATGTCATTTTCTTGTCATGCATGTTACCTCATCCTGAAGCTCTCCAAAATCCTAGAAAGCTCCACCAGACATGAATCAAAAACTTTCACATGTAAACCTTCAAAAGCTCATCTGAAACCTCCTACAAAATAGGGAACCCTAATTTGCACTTTTGACTAGCCTATAGGCTCGGAAATAGGCTATCAATCACAAAAGAGTGTATGGCTAAAATGGGGACATTACAGTCTGCCCTTCCCAAAATTGCTTGTCCTCAAGTAATGCCATTACACTCCAAACTGATCCGACCAAAACATATAGGATCCGAGGGCCCCATGTCCATTTCTGAAAAGACCCACAATGCTGATGCCGCACCATCTGATCACACAAATAAAGCCCTTGTGCGAATTCTGCTCTAACCTCCCTTGTAACCCCATAAGGTTACCATTCATGAAACTCAAATTGAAAAACTTGGAAGGACTAAAATCAACATCTGGCAGCGTCTCACGCCCAATAAACTCTGAAGAGTCAATATTTGCAATGCCAATGACTAGCACATTCCAGAGCACAAAGTTGATTAATCTAATCAACTCAAAAACAAACTCATCAACATAACTTCCTAAAGCCTCAATCCGAGTCATGATTGCAAAAGTGACTCCAAAATTTCCTACAAAGAAGAAAACAACCCTTTGCAAGAGCTCAACAATCTCATCCTCAATACTCCTCAAGGATGTACAATGCCTTCTCTGAATAATTTTGATATATCCAAGAAGACTTCTGAAAACTTTCACCAATCTCTCTCCAAGAGTCTCAAAATGACGAACCGAATCAAGCAAAGGTTTGCTGCCCCAAACATTTGTACAAGAGAATGTACACAGATAGCCACTGGAAAAGAACTTGAACACTATCCAATACTGATTCAAATCACTCTTAAACATCATTTCCCCCATTTGAGGCCGAAAACCATCACTGATAAGAGATTGTGAAGTGAAAAAATGAATGTATCAGCTTCCCATCAAGTTTGAAATGAATGACTTAAAATCTGATTTTGGGGAAATCAGCATGTTAGGAATTGAACAGCTGCTGAAACACTAAAAATCAGCATCCAAAATATCACAACTGCTCATGCCCAAGGCTGAAAACAACCTTTCAAAAGATTCCATCACCGCAAAGAACCAATCTTTACTCAAATTGTCTCTCCAAACCGCCAATTGATGAGTAGAAAAAACCCCAAATTGACTGATAAAGAAGGAATCAATACCCAAAAATTTGAAAATCTGATGCTTATCCATCCATACATCTTTCTTTCCACACATAATGATTATCATCAAAACATGTTGAAAATTCCATACTCCTAGAAGAGTCAAATACTGATTGATGCTAGGATCCCAAATCATAAGTATGGAAGAACCATTCCGCAGATAGAGAATTACTTTGACTAGAATGCTTTGATCAATACGTTCCATTCGAATCATTACTTCTTGAAATTCCAAGAAGTATTCAACAAATTTGAATTCACTGAAAAAATTGAATTCAAAGTCATGAGACGTGAATTGCCGGAAAGATTCAATGAACCCTTCATCAAATTCAATTATGAAATCAATAATTCTTAAGGAAGTTGGTGCAAACATAAAATCTGATATAAATCTAACCAACATCCCCATCAAATATTGAACAAACTCTTCATCGGAATGCCAATCAATTCTCTGATGCCAATTAGGAACAACGACCTCATTCTTCCTCATTTCTTGATTTTCCAATTCCTGAAGAGTGGATGCATTATTAACGGCAGTTGTTTCGCCATTATGCAACTCATGTATCAACATTCCACTGCTAGAATTCCTCCCTTCAACATTAGTGTCTAAAGAGATTTCCTCATTAATCTGAAAGAAAGGATTTTCATGAAACTCATTAGCACCAACCTGAAATAAAGGATTATCATAAGCCTAAAAGACATGCTGATGCAAATTTGAATTCTCTGTTCTTTTAGGACAACAATTCAAGTCAAAAGTCTCTTGTATACGATCAAGCTCATCAAAGACTTCTTGAATTTCTTCAGCTCTCTTCTTGTTTTCTTGTCCCTTGATATAGTGAGCAGCAATGATTTGATCTTCAACTTCTCTTAAGGCCTCTTCAACTTCAAGCAATTTAGCTTTTATTTGCTTGTTCAATTCCAAATCCTCATCAACAACTTTTGCAACCCTGTCTTTGTCACCAATTATTTGCAAAAAGTTTGTTTTGATTTCTTCCACAGCTTCCCTAATTGACTTCAAATCAGCAAGAGGCATATGGCATTCATCTTGATTCCTTGGTACTCTGTAGATCAGATTTTCCACACACTGATGAATTTCATCCAGCTTGGATAAAACTTGAATCTCCTTTTCAGCAATCAATGAGTTGTGATTGCTCCATTCACAACCCAGTTGAGTTGTTGAAGTGCTGCAAGGGGAAAAGAAGAAATCATAAATCTTTTCATTTGCACTCCTCAGATTGTCACGCATCTGTTGGACACTTTTTCTCATTTCATCAATGGTGCTTACAAGGTCATTACCTCTTTGCTTTTGATTGTCTTCAAGCAAAGAATATTCAGACTTGTGTCTACTAGAAACAACTCCCTTAGTGTCTTCCTCAATACATGATTCATCATTAGTGTTGGAAGAATTTTCCACTTCTACCTTCTTAGTTTTTTCTTGCTGTTCTAACCAGAATCCTCCTGAATTGCAGAGATTTGGCTGGTAGAATATCATCAACTATAGACATAATAATTGTTTCAGCTCTTGAAACTTCATCATGAATCTCCTTAGCTAGTGTTGACGCACTACACTCCTTTGTAGGAAACATGGACACCTCACGAGACTCCAAAACTGATGTTGTCTTGTTGCACTCTTCTATGGAATGCATGGACAATTGCATGTCTGAAGTTGTAATTTGAGATTATGATATAGAATCTTTGGAATTCAACATTCTATTTGTTTCTTCTTCATAATTCTCCTCTACCCACTCTATCTTCTTCAAAAGTGGCTTCGATTTCTCCTCACATTGATTAAACAATTCATTGATTAACATATCAGTGGTAGGAGAAATCTTTTCTTCACGTTCATATGCGTCCAAGAGGAGAGATTGGACATTAGGTGGAATTTCATCAACCTCTTTAATAGTGAGAACAAGAATATTCTTTGCAGCTGCAATAACACTCTCTTCTTGTTCACTCCAAGTGGATATGAAGAGGTAGTAGAACAAGTGATAAATCTGATTTTGCATTTCCAAGTCTATTAGCAAGTTACTTGTCTTGAGATATGAAAATGTCTTTAAGATAGCAGCTCTTTTGGGAAATTGATTGCTTCCGGTTTCATCAAGATCTTGGAAACTCTCTACAATCATATGAAGAATCTTCTTCATAGTTTCATCATCATAAGGCATCAAAGGTGCCAAAATTCTCATAACTTCACTAAAGCATGAAGTAACCAACAAACTTATATCTTCATTTGGATGCCCTATCCAATAGGGATGAATCAAAGAGGTCATTGCAAGAGATAATGCCTTCTTAAACATTTCAGTAGATGACTGTTGGACTTGTTTCAAACAATGTTCCAACTCAGACAATATACTCACTTCTTCACCTCTTGTTTGACATTCTTCATTGAGCCTTGTACCTACAATGGAAAGTGACCTTGCCAATCTTCTTTCTTCTTCAGAAGCCATAATCAAATCTGACTTCTTACGGTTTGTAAACTTCAGAAAATGTATCATTTTTTAGGAACTTTTGGAAGTCAAAACTGAACTCAATTCTAACCTCTGGTGTAGTATCGGTTTTCCCTGTCACTCATCTGACAACTAAGCTCTGTTTTTTCTCAGGATGGCAGGATCTTGGCTCTGATACCACTATAAAATTCCCCCTTAATTTTTTTCAAATTTTGACCAGCACAATATCAACACAAACACCATTGATTAGCGTTAGCTCCAAAGATAACCAGCTTGGAAAGTAACCCTTCACTAAGAATTTTCACCAAGATCCCAATGTGGGCGAGGTGATCTCATATGGTGTCAGGGATTGTTAGCAACTGGAAACAAATACAAAGCTGCTAGGTGGCTAGCCGACCATGATTGAAAATTAATGCTGGAAATACGAGTAGGTGGATAATCGACCATAAGCTCAACCACTTATTCAGCGGGAGCAACTAATTACAATTATTATAAGGCGGCAAGCCAACCATGAATCAACTTTGCCACTGATTCAGTGGGGGGAATTATTAAATTTAAAGTGCTGGAAATTAAAAGCTTCAACCACTTATCCAGTGGGAACTAAATACAAAATTAAATCCAAAGATATGAAATTGAGCTCAAACCAACATTATAATAAAATTCAACAAGTTTGATAAGAAACAACAAGTACAAAAAATCAGACTAGCAAGTCCATAATTTACCAAAATGCTCATAACTCTCTCCAAACACTTCTGATGAAGATGAAACTGAATGTAAATGGAAGCTATGAGTTGGGCAATCAAGTATCAAAGGAGCAACCACACCAAATATCTTTGGATTATTTATGCACGCTTTCCAAAGCAGCCACAATGAAACCCCAATCTCCAAGAAGGGGTGACCAACTCTAGAAATTCAAAAGCACCACTAAAAATTCTGAAACCTTGTGCAAAGGGACGCCCAAGCAAGGAAATAACATAGAGCCAATACCCAAAATGAAAGAAAATTCACCCATAGAGTTACGAATGAAAACATGCTATAGCCATACTTGAACCAACAACATTAAAATTAGATTATACAACAACAATCTGAATTCAGAAATCAGAAATAAACTCAATCTGCACTCCTCGATGAAACACAGTCTTCAGAATCCAGCTAGTTACTGTCTTGCAAGTATGAAATTGAATGGATGGAGTTAGGAGGTATGCTTTCTTCGAAGTGAGAGCTCTAAATTCATTTCAACAACATTTCGATACAGTAAACCGTAATGAATACCAAATGATGGAGCAAAGGCCTGTATTTATAACACTTTTGAGGTGACTCTTTGAATTCCTTCTTTTCCCTCCAAGAATGGATGCCCAAGCTTTTGAATAATAATTTTTCAAATAGAACATTTTAATCTCCACACTCTCCAAGGCGTCCAAGGTAAAAAGCCAATTATTTAACCTTAAAAAAATATTAAATACCTCACATGAGGCGTCTACCTTTAAAGTCCACCTTTTAAAACATCATTAAGTCATTACTCTAGGCCAAGGGGCCAAAAATGATAATAAGATATTAAATGACTTAAATAAATCATTTTACCAAAATGAGCCTCAAAATGCTGAAAGCCAAATATACCCAAATTGTTTTGCCCGAAATGGAAATTGCATTGGATTGTTGAACAGCTGCCAACCAGAGCACTGCCAAAAATAGAACTACTAAAAATAGTATACTACTAAAAATAGTAAGTTGTTCCAAACTCATTTTGAGCAAAAACCGGGCAGTCGTTGCGACTTACTAAAAATGGTAAGTGTCAGAAAAAGTTGTCAGATGGAGATGCATGTTACACCACTCTGAAGCTCTCTAGAAACCCAGAAAAACCTAGAAACCTTTTGCGCATGCAAAGTATCTGCTAGAAATGCATGTCATTTTCTTGTTATGCATGTTACCTCATCTTGAAGCTCTCCAAAAACCCAGAAAGCTCCACCTGACATGCATCAAAAACTCTCACATGCAAACCTTCAAAAGCTCATCTAAAACCTCCTACAAAATAGGGAATCCTAATTTGCAATTCTGACTAGCCTACGGGCTCAGAAATAGGCTATCAGTCACAAAAGAGCGTATGGCTAAAATGGGGACATTACACCTTCTAGGGTCATCTTTGAGGCAATTTGTGGAGTTTATTGGCTGCTAGGATTTGGAAAACATACTCAGATTTGTACAACAGCAGATCAATCTTCTTTTGGCATTTTTGAAGATTGTAAATTGGTGCTTGTGGCTAGGGTTTCATCTTCCAATTGGAGCACCACACTTTGGAGATTCTTTTTCATCATTTGGAGGTCAAATTTGCATGAAATTGGTATGTATAAATATTAAAACCTAGGGTTTATAGCAAGTTATAGTTGGGCATGTTTGGCATGTTTGCCCATGATATTTGATGTATTTGAAGACTTCATATTTTTGAATTATAACAGTAGACTTCTGATCTGATTTTCGTATCATTTTGATAACATTTTGGTGTTGAATCATCGTATAATTCATTGTGTGATTCAACTATGATTTTGGCATATGTAATAGCATGATTATTATGATGTTTTTGGCATATTAAGTGGCTGTTATAAGTGTTTGATTCAGTCAGATAGAAAATCAGAATTGCAGAAACTAGGGTTTTAAATCAGATTTTGAAATTCAGAAAATTAGGGCAAAAATCAGAACCCTAAAATCAGAAAAAATGGCAAATATCTTGTGTGGGATATTTCACACTGAAATTTTAACAAACACAAGGGTAATTCAATAATTTAACAAATATTAACACATAGAAATAGGGTTGTAATTGAACTAGTTTATGACATCCATCCATGAATCCACACTATGAAGCGCAAGGCTGTTGCAATATCAGACATGAAAACATAATGTTTATTTCGTGTACCTTTTTTTTTTAAAACAGTTCATAAAAAACTCTTGTACCTTGTTCTTCTTGCCTAACAATTGTTGATAGTTTAACTTTATTTCCAAGTTGTTGGCGTTTCAATTAGCACCTTTGGAGTGTTTATTGGAAACGGTCAGCTATTGCAAGTTTGTAGTTTTTGCTTCTTCAAATTGGGAGGGGAAGATCCCTCTTGTTGCTGTTTTTTGCGTAAAAAGAGAATAAAGTAAACTACTATCCTATCTTTTTCACTCAACGGTAGGACACAAGGGTGCAAAAACACAATGCGCTATAGCTTAGCTTTTCTTTGGTTTCTGCAGATTGTAACTACCACTAAACTAGCTTCTAATCTATCCTATCTCCTCAAGATTAGTAGAGCATGAGGGAATAGGAACGGGAATGGATGGTCCGATCACTTGGACGAATTAGTCTCTCAGGACGCATCTGAAGGCTCTAAACTCCCAGATCTGTACTGAAATAAAACCCACACAAGTAATCCAGATGGTAGCTTATATCTCAGGATTCCCAAGGAGGTCCAAGACCTTTCCGAGGTGTAGGTTGAAAAGTAAACCACAAGAAACAACAAAGGGACGATAATCTAACCTTCTAAATTCCCAAGGAGGCCCAAGGCCTTTCCGAGGTGTAGATTGAAAACAAATTATTAATAACAACACACAATGATAAAACTCTGAGATTTTTGGATCAAAGGCATGATAATTCTCTTGATTTATTATCTCAATATTTCACCAAAGATTACACGTTGGGACAACAGCTTATGTCAAAGAGACAATCACACATGTTGCTATCAAACCAATGATATATGAACAATGATTGGACACACCTATCTGAGTAGAGAGAGCACAAGCTGTACTTGGTGCTTAACTACAACAAATACGATCCAAGAACATATACTAAGCGAACAATATGAAGGAAAAATTGCTCAGCGTTTTGTTGCCGTGAAGTAAAGTTACAAAATAATGAGCCCAAGGCTCTTATTTATAGAACTCAAAGGAGTAGGCAACCCTAAAATCTCCTTGAGTTAACAAAAAGTTCTTGCCAATCAACAAGATTTATTCCTATGTCTAAAAGAAGGTGAGCAAACAATTAACTGGAAATCTACTTCAGTTAATGGAAACTAAACAAACAGTCAACTGGAAAACTACTTCAGTTGACTGAAACTAAACTAAAGGTGAACTTTATTACAAAATGAGTCTCTAAAATAGACATCCACATTTAGTGGAGATCTGAGATCCACAATTTATGGAAGTCAAATTAGATATCCTCAATTAGTGGGATCTGACATGCATGATCTGTGGGACCCAGAGTTAACTTGGAAAGGGGCATCAAGTTAACTCCAGTCACAATTAATGTCATTTTGGAGGGTAGGACGTCCTTCTTGGGGTGCTTTACACCTCTTCACCACTGGTCAACAATGCCTCTATCCAGTCGTTGACCTCCTCAACCTCTGGGCAATTAATGCTCTACAAGATGATAACGTGGTGTTTTAGCATTTCTTCACTTGTCACAAGCTGTTGCTGATAGTCTATGCATTTGGCAGCTGCATCATCTAACTTGGTAGACATAGCTGTAACTTTGGTCAACTTGCAACCATATCATCGAGGAATGTGCTATGGATGATGTCTTGGAATTGTCTCTGTACTATGCCTAGCTCAATGTAGGCACCTCCCTTGGGCGAATAAGGGCAAGGGATGGATATTACCAACGTTCTTGCGAAGTTGATAATACTTGCCACAATATGACGGTACTCGATCAATTCCACAGAATTGGCATCGTAGGCTTTCACCTTGTATGCCATTTGTTCCTTCCAAGCAAAGAGATGTTGCTTGTTCTCTATGGTGGTAACTAATTGGTACGCCACTTGTAAATCTAAGATTGTGACTTCATCTCGTGGCCTCTTCTCTGTCGTCTCTAGTTTTGACTGTTGGATCTTCGCATAGAGTTCATGTGCTCTATCCCTCAACTAGTACAGTTCTGTCAATATGCACCATCCTCTGACAACAAATTCCTCCACTTGATTTTTCAAGTGTTTTCCATATGTAATCAGTTGATGATGGTTTTGCTCCGCGGGGAGGTCTAGCAATTCTCGTGGCAAAGCCGAGACATTTGGGGTACCGTGCATCAGGCTAGATATGTACATCCTCAATTGTTGATTTTCAGCCTTTAAGGCTGCTTTTTCTCTTCCAACCTTAGCCATTCTCTCTTGGACGCTCACTAAGGCAATTCTGAGAAGGTCTGCCTCTACCTAATGGGTGGTCTTTTCGAGGTTGACCTTCGATAATGTGAAGTCCTCAACCTCTACCTCATGTATGTTTCTATCCTCAGGTGGGGCAACAGTCTCTATGATAAACTCATTCTCTACATTCCTTCCTACATGTACTTGCTTCTTCAATTTCTTTGTTGGCATGTCTTGAGGGACATGATCAAACTCTATGAAGTCAAGCTGGTAGGATGGCATTTCCCTCTTCCTTCCTAGGAGACCGTCAAGCCAGATTGAATCCTAACTAGCCTCGCTGGAAGGAGGAATGTTAGGCCCCTGAATGCCTAATGAATGAGACTGTGTTGTAGTGATGTCTTGCGGTGGAGAGTCCAAGTCGATGGGGACTTGTGACTACTGTGATGGTGGTGAAGTAGGTGGCTCTGTCTCTATCACAGGCATTGTATCCGTTGCTACTGCTTCCATCATGGGCTCTGTATTTGCGGTGATTATCTCAATCACTAGCTCAGCTACAGTGGTTTCTACTATCTCATGAATGTTTGTGGTTGTCTCCACATATAACTCCTATGCTCTTCCCCTTGTGTGTCCTGACATCCGCATCCCTTTGGGAGGATTGCTCCACTACTTTTGTCTGGGCTTCTTCCTTGAAGTGGAAGGTAGTGTAGATTGAACCAGTGACAGCTCTATTTGGGGAAGTACTACCTTCCTTGTCTTCTTGATGTCTAGGTAGACTTGACTGTTTCTGACAACTCTACT